>RJWT010035051.1:0-13519 GCA_004365215.1 Cuniculus paca
CCTCTTCACCTCCCTCCTGCCAGTACGCAGACACTGTCATCCATAATCAAGTAGAATGCTACGGAGTACAAGAAGACATCTGTGCTGTTCAGAATGGGCACCTCTGGGACTCGTCCATCTTTATTTTCTCTGTGCTTAGTCTGCTGTGGAAGAGATGCCTACAGTAGCTAACGTTTGCGGCAGCTGACCTAGAGAAAAGGCGACGAAGCCCACAGGTCATGTCTTAGGGGGGCAGTCACCTCCCTCCATACTCTGTCCATCTCTTTTCCTTCTGCTGAGGCTGGAAATGTCCCACTCTCTACGAAAACTCAAAGAAAATCTGGAGAAGAGCTGCAGGTTGTAGAGCTAGCTCATGAGGACTGGCCACCTCCTGAAAGGAAAAGCTGGGAGGACCAAACTATGAAGCCCAGCCCAAAGCAGGGCTCGGTCCAGGGAGGATAGCGTGGAGATGGTGCCAAGCTATTTCAGGGGCTGCGGCAGCCATCCAGCAGAAGGGGATATTGATGAAAACCACCGTGCCACTTGCAAATACCTGTCCATTACATGAAACTAATAAAAATTAGGCCTTTAAGCCAGGCGTGTTGGCATACACCTGCAATCCCAGCACTCAGGAGGCTGAGGCAGAAGGATTGCCATGAGTTTGAGGCCAGGCTGGGCTCCACAGTGAGTCTAAGTCCAAGCTGAACTACACAGTGAGACCCTATATGAAAAAAACGAAGCGGCGGGCAAAAAAAAAACACCAAAAAAACCCAACCAGGGCCGGGGATATAGCTCAGCAGCATAAGCGCCTGCCTGGTAGGCACATGGTCCTGAGCTCGATGACTGGTACCAAAAAAAAAAAATCCAAACCAGTTAAACCAAACCACATATATAGAAAGGTAAGCTTAAAGCTAAAAAAGGGCCATGAACTACACACACACCATGATTATGTCAACATAAAAATATATTCCTATATGGGGAAAATGAGCGACCATAAAAATGTATATAAGCTCCTGCTTTTAACTGACAATAATTATATGTATTTATCATTATTTACTGTAAGGGAAGGGAAGAATGAAAAAGACTGGAGAATTATAACAACTTGGCTGTCTAACAGCGTACTTACCTCAGGCCATTCAACACCTATGGTCAGGAGCAGCCTTATCAACTCACTTTTCCAGCATTCCTGTAATACTAACGGGATCTATTTGCAACTGAAAGCTTTTGACTAGGCATTCTCTACAATAATTGGAGATGATTCTCTTAACAAGAGAGTCAACAAATTCAGGGGTTCAAACACAGAGACACAGAGAACTGAGATTACATGGCTACCTCACCTCTCCTGCAGTTTAATAAGCTAAATACACAAAACGTGTTTACAGCAGCATCTCCTGAGCTTACGGAGGAAATGAGAGGAACAAAAAGCAGATCTTACAAGCTCCATTCCACTATACAACCACAGTTAGCAGTGCACAGTATCCAGAAAGGAAAGGTAAAAGGAATTACCGACACACTCCAACAAGGTAATCTGGCGAGCCACTGTTCTTTGTACCAGAAAAGGAAGACCAGAGCCACTTCCTGATGTACACGAATGATCCAATAAATCCTGTGGTTTAAGACAAGGAAAAAAAGAAACTACTGAGAAGTCGTTTGTGGTTTAGAGTCCTGTTAGCATGCGTGCTGCTGTAACTCACAAGGAGGGCTGCGGTCCTGGACACATGGGCTGTTAGCATGTCCGGTGAGCTCCACCAGAAGAAAGATGGGTTTTATTTCTTAGGAGAACTAGAAGTCAGCTCTTTCCCTAAAATATGGTATGTTCTCTTGAGGAAGCAATAGTCCTTCCTTATACCCAGAGTCTTAGAATAAAATATATAAAGAAGCTGAGCAAAGATGAAGATGCAACTGAGGGCGTTCAAGAAGCACTACTGAGCACGGGGGAAGCTGCAGAAAGAGTAACAGGTAGAAAGGGGTGGGCTGAGTCCTTCAACTCCAAGTCCTGGATATAATTTATCACATTCTGCTATGTTCATTAAGTATCTATCAAACGATCCACTTTAGCTGTCACATTAACTAAGGAAGTCTAATTAGGAACAAACAAACTAGAAATACTAAACACAGCTCTGATGTCTGTAGTGGGAAGACTGTACGGATCCATGTGGGTCATTACACTGGTTCACTCTGGAAGGTTACCTGTTACTTGGTGAGGAACAAAGGGCTCACTAAATAAATACTTCCTCATCATTTTTTTAATGTGAAGCACTCACAAATGAGAAAGGCAAAGAATTAAAAGTCTTGAGCCAGGCACGGTGGTGCATTCCTGTAATCCCAGCACTTGGGAGGCTGAGGCAGGAGGACTGTTGCAAGTTCAAAACCAGCCTGGGCTACAAAGTGAGCTGCATAGCGAGACCCTGTCTCAAAAAAGACCAAAAAAAAAAGAAAAGAAAAGAAAAGAATTTAAAGTTTTGTTAGAAGCATAAAACTGGAACATTTTGGCAAAACATTCCTAGTTAGTTCATTCAAAAATTTTTTTCTTCTTACTTTCGGTGCAAGTCAAGAAACAAATCTTTTAGGATCAGCCAAGGATTATCTACAAATAAAAACACTGTGCCCCCATGGTGATGGAGTATGGGTGCAGTAACACTGAGCATGCAGTGACAACGAGAATGTTTGCAGTAACATTTCCCAAGGCTCTGTCTTTCTCCAACATTTCAGCTGACCTATTAAAGCAATACACTGATTTCAATGAATTTCATCTTCTTCTACTTCCTCTGAGTACCACTGCTAAATATTGTTGACTGGCAAAGTTACCAAAAGCTGAATATTCAGGGGAAGAAATTCAGAACCCTAAAAACTATTGAAGAGTCAGGTACAGTGGCACACTCCTATAACCATAGCTACTTAGAAGGCTGACGCAGCAGGATGGCAAATTTGAGGCTAACTTAGGCAACTCAGAGAGATACTATCTCAAAATAAAATATAAAAAGGGTTGGGGCCAGTGGTATCCCTAAGCCAAGGTTTAATACCTAGTACCATCAAAAGAAAAAAGAAAAAGAGAGAGAAATCAACAGGAAAAGAAAATTCAGGAGGCTGAGGCAGGAAGATCACCAGGAGTTCAAGGTCAACTTGAATTTATAGAGCAAAATCCTGTCAAGAAAGAAAGAAAGAAAGAAAGAAAGAAAGAAAGAAAGAAAGAAAGAAAGAAAATGTAGAATTCATTCTTTATCTAACCATTCTCTCTCTTGCTATTTCCCTCCCTCCATTCATTCCATTTTTAGAAGAATAATTCTGCAAATTAAACTGTTAAAATTAAACATGTTGCTTTTATCGTAATGTGTAATTTTAGTTCTAAACCCACTTCACAGTTGGGGGGGGTCAACAAAAGACTAATAAACATCTGCCTCAAATCATGAATCCCAATAGTTCTTTTATAGAGTAAGTGAGATTTTGTAAGGGTGTGTGCTTTGTTGAATCACATAAAGGAACACATAACTTAAATAAGCAAGTGTAGAGACCAACAATGACAACTTGTTTTAAAAATTGTATTTACTACATTATTATATCGTGATATCCTGTCATCTGACATGGCTGAGGTTAGAAGACTGTTTTGGCATACACTTTCCTTCCTCTTTCAAAATCCTAAGAGCTATTTAAATGGTAATTTATACTAGATATTCCAATTATTACCCTGGGTAATTAGTTATATTAGCAGCTCTGAAGAACAAAGTTCTGACTAATCTATTTTAGAATTTTGCTTTGCTGAAGCTTTGTCAGGATTCATCTTCACATCTTCTTGCTATTAACTCAATAAACTCATTTCATTTTCCTTAGAGCTTAGAATAGACTTCTAAGTAAATTTCTAATGTAAAATTCTGTTTCTCTACTTTTCAAAATAGAATTTCTTATATCTTGTCTCAGTTCCACAGTAGCGCACTTTAAATAGGAAGCTACAGAAGATTAACTCCTCCTTTTTCCTACAAAAAGTACACGTGCGTGGTGGCCCTGTAATGAGCAGGGCAGTAAGTTTCCATGTTGCCCCATCAAGTCAGACATCACCAAATGTTCTACCCGCTCGCAGAGGGCGGGCCAGGCTGCCGTCCAGGTACAACACCAGCAGTACCCAGATGGCCACTGGCCGGGCGTGTGTCCGCCAGCAGAGACCAAGGTGCTAGGCAAGTCTAAGTGTGGAACCCTCAGGTACCTTCAGCATGCGGACCAGCCCAGCAGGACTTACCACAGAACCTTTTGGATGATACACAGATGTGGTATTAAATAACACTGAATCACCCCAGAAAGATATCACCTTGATTGTTTTGCAACTCAATGGATTATGACAGAGTTGACTCCATACTGTATGTTTTTCCCACCACTCCAACACCCTCGAATCTTTGCCTTTTTCACAGTAGGCATCAGATTTGGCCTAGCATCAATGTAGATTTGGGGGGGGCAATTTATGGGGACCTTCTATTTGTAAGAGATCTCTTCTTCCTATTTATTGTTTAACCTTCCCTTAAAATTAACATTTTTATTAAAAAAATAAATAAAGCAATACCAGGGATTGAACCCAGAGACTTGCAAATAGTCTGAGCTCTACCATTGAACTACATTTCCAGACCTTTTTAAGACAATCTTAGTTGCCTAGTCTAGACTTGAATTTAGGATCCTCCTGCCTCGGTCTCCCAATGTGCAGGTATCACAGGCTGGAGTCACTATGCCCATGACTTTTGGTAACTTTTAAGCATTTGTTTTGTAAAATCTTGATTTTTTAAGTCAGCTGTGGTTGCACATACCTATTATCCCAGCTACTCAGGAGGCTGAGTCAGGAAGATCACAAGTTTGAGGTCAGTCTGGGAAACTGAGATCCTGACTCAAAATTTTTAAAACGTAAAAATTTAAAGGGTTAGCAGGGAGTGGTGGCTCATGCCTGTAATCCCAGCACTCGGGAGGCTGAGACAGGAGGATCGTTGTGAGTTCAAGACCAGCCTGGGCTACAAAGTGAGCTGAAGGCCAGTCTGAACGGCATAGTGAGCCCCTGTCTCAAAAACACAAGGGCTGGGGATCTAGCTCAGCAGCCTAAGTGTCTGCCTGGCAAGCGCAAGGTCGTGGGTTCAATCCCCGGTGCTGGGGGAGGGGGGTGGGACTTAAAGGGTTGAGAGTACAGTGTAAGTCCATCATGTAAAGCACACAAAAGAATGACTTTTTAAATGTAGAAATACAATGGTTTCTATGTTGAATATGTAAACTCCGGCTAGTGTGACATACTGTTAAGTCTAAAACAGACAAATTTTTGAAAATTTACTTCAAAAATGTACAATGTCTCATTAATATTATCACTGATTATATGTTGAAATGATAAAAAAAAGTACACATTGGGTTGAATAGTTAAATTAAAGCCACCTTTTTTACTTTTTTCTTTTTGTGTTTTACTTTCTTTAAGGTGGCCACTTGAAGACTACGTATGCGGGTACACAAATGGTACCCTACTGGAGGGCCCCAACCATGAGACTACCCTCCACAAGGGGGCAGCACTGGAGCATGGGAAATTTAACAGCTACTTTTTTGGATGTCAAATTTTAAAGTCTTAAATTATAGGGTGTTGAAATAATCTAGAAGGGAAATTGATTTTTAATATTAAACAAAAGAAAAGCACTTTTATTACTAAAAATAGAGCAACTGAATACCACCAATTCTAAGCCTTTCAAAATTGCAGGCAATCATTCTTTGTCCCTTTTCCCTTAATTCCAAAAGAAAAGCAACTACCAAGAATGAACTTTAAAAAGTCCCCTCCCCTCCTCAATGTTGTCTAAAATGACATTCTCATGTAACGTAGATTATACAAGTGCCATCGTATGCTTACTTAGGAGGTAAGCGCCCAATGGCACGTGACCGTATTGTCCATGCCCTTCTAGCTTTTCATGCTCAAATAAGAAAGTATCTGTAGCCATCTCTGGTATGTTTAGACTGTCACAAACTCACTGCTAAAGTGCTATCTCCAACATTGGTGGTGATGAGCCCTTCGATGGTGCCGTACTCCACGTCCCTGGGATTGAGGCGTTCTTGGTTACGCCTTTTAAATTTTCGAAGAGCAACTCCCAAGAGGCAAGCTAGTAGGCATACTGCAAACACTACAGAGAGAATGATGAGGCCGACCTCCAAGTGGAAGTTCTGTGTTCCAGGGAAGGATTTCCCTGCAGATGGGAGAGAAAAGGGTAAATGGCCATCAGGATGACTGTTCACGTATTACTTGGCATAACCAATACCCTAAGAAGTAGCTCACCTCATGGTCTCACAAGTTATAAAATGTTAAAACTAAAATACTTCCTACTACCTGGCCAAGGCCCAACCATTAAATCCTCATTCAATTAGACATAACTGGAGTTTGAAAAAATTCCACTGAGAATCAACTGTATTAATGCATGTATGTGAAAGTGCTTTTATCATATAAAGTACCATACAAATCTTGATATTACTTTTATTAACTTGGAGTTGATCTATAAAGATGTTTTATAATCAAGCCCTCACAGACAGACACTACCCTGTAATATCCCTGTGAGAAAATGCTAGCAGAGTTAAAACTGCATTACTCCATCTGTGCTCTCTGTTCAATATATCTTGGATGTCTATGGCAGAATCCTCATTGATCTTACATCACAACTTCTGTCTAGGATCCTATCCATTCATCTGTGCATTTATTCGCTTATTCAAACATCCATTCACAGATTCCCTCACCCTGGCATTCTTACTTTACCCACTCAAACACAGGTATGTGCACTCAAATACTTCACCTATCGCTTGAGCCAATATTTACAAAAGCGTTCCACTTGTCTAGTGAGTTAAATCAAAATCTCTTAGTTGGACAGTGAAGGTCCATAATTAAAGTGTCTCCCAAGAAAATACCCACCTCTGAATTTCAAGCCTTTTCACAGTATTATTCCACCAAAGTCCTGTTCTTCCCTACATGTGCTTTACCTATTTCCATGTTCCTGGCCCCTTCGGCAACCCAATCTCAAGACAAATTTCCTTTACACATATTCCTTTACCTTTCTAATTCCAAATAATGACTTGGCAAACATGATGTTCAATAGTACATGTCATTTGCATGATGAAATATAAAAGCAAGTGCATACATGAAATTATAACTATCATAGCCTTTCGGATTAGAAGAAATTCTTTAAACAAAGAAAATAAATATTCTCTTAAAACTTAAGGGTTAACAATATTCTGTAGATGAGGGACTTCATATGGCTGATACTGTAATTTTTGTCAGGATGCAGGCACTTCTTCATGACCATTTACTCAATTGGCAAAAAGCTGACTCAAAGTATATAGCAAGTGCCCACTTAATTTTAAGCATTTAAGTACTTGATCTCTTTCTTTAAAACTCTTTATTATTCAGTCCTATTTGCTCATGAAATTTAACATTTTCTATCTGCCTTAAGGTCATCACTGCACCTTTAAAATTGCTACAACATGATCTTCTATCCGCTTTTTCACTTTTCTGTCTTCTCCCTGCTATCTGGTATTTCTGGCAGTGAATGTTCCTTGTGGTCTGTCTTATTTTACTTTTTGTTTTTTCTTCTTTTGTAAGTATATTAAAAAATTATACCTATTAAAATGTACTATTATTAAGTAAATTTGATTCGGAGTCTGTTAATATTTTCAGGGATCAGAGACAGCAATTTAGGGTTCATTTTATGGGGAAACAATTTCAGAGGAACACTGGTTTCTAGTAGATATGGAATCCATGGTGAACATATTAGGGAGAAGATTCCACATAAACTCCACAGCTCATGCAAATCCCACCTGGCTTCAGCAAAAGATGGGTGGAAATCACACCTGGGAGAAGAGGTTCGTGAGCTTTTTTTTTTTTTTTTTCTTTTTTACTTGTGTTCCATTTTCTACTCTAAGTCCTACTGATGAGTGTTTACTAAGCAAAATTACTTCAGCAATTATGGAAAACATCATGGCCCAATAACAGAAAGTGGCACAGGGAGCTGTAACCCTGTTCGTGACAACCTAAAGAGAACTGGTCAGCCAGGTGGTCTCCAAGGTGGATGTCACCCTTATTCACTTTCCCAAAAATGTCTGTCTTCCTTTTAGACTGCCTTCCCCTTCCTCACCTAGAGCGACCTTCTGCATGGTCTATCGCTGTGCTTCAACTAACAGGAGGAGAGCTGGGGGGCCACACAGGTCTTTGCCCCACAGACACGCGATAACACTAACAAACCCCTTGCTCTAGAACAGAAAAGGCCATAAGAACCTTTCGTGGGTAGCTGCGCTGTGATGTTCCTGTTACACCAGTCCCCTTGGCAACACTCCACGGCTTGGCCAGGCGACGGTGGGGTCTTGCAGGTCATCTTTCCCTGCTCGTAAACCTGGAAGCAGCCTTTCTGGTAGACATGGTAGCCATCGTTGATGCTCAATGACGAGAAGCACTGCTGGCCTTCACAGTGGTCAGTCCCACAGGAAAGGCCTTCACACACACACATATACAGTTTGGGGTTGACCTTGGGCTTCTCATCTGCAAAGGAGAGAGAGGAAAGGAAAAAAAATCACTTGCATGAGATTAACCCCTACTGGATGAATGCGAAGTTTCTCCAGGACCATTCCCAACAGCTTCTCAGAGCAAAAAGTCATCACCATCAGACATTCTGTGGCATTGTCATTTGACCAAATACCAAATAATAATCACTCCTCAATCTAGGAATACATTTATATAAGCTATGTATCCTCCTTTAGATCCCACTAAGCCAGAGACTAGTTACCATCTGGCAACAGACTTCGGACAGTGAGTTTCTCCCGCTCTCATATCTCAATTCTTACACAAAATAAAATGTTTTATTGGAACATAATATTCATCACCGATATTTTATATAAAAAATGGCTCCCAAATATATACCTGTTAACACCACTTCCTTGCTAGCTCTGCATAATAAACAAGATAAGCACTGCTGATTTTCCTGCATCCTTCAAAAATAACCACTGTACTAATAAAAATGTTCAAACATGCTATCTCTAGCTATAAATCCATGTTATCAACACTTCTAGCTAAATGCCTAAGCTAACTTTTCAATAATAGTAACACAGAAGCTTTCACATTGATTAAAATGGGAATTAATAACTGCTCAAGAATTTTCAACTGCCAGAAAAAGAACTTGACAGCAAATATCCAGAATGAGAGCACAAAAAGACAAAGGGAACTGAACAATGTCTGGACAATAAGGTAACTGTTGTGGCTGATACACTGTGTCAACTTGAGAAGTTTAGAAATTTAACTAAGAGACTCAGCAGGGAGCCAAGATCCTTACTTTGTAAATATCCTCAGCCTGTGCAAAGGAGGGCACAGAGGTGGTGTGACTGCCAAACCCGCCCCAGCGTGGGGAGTGGGGGGCTTGCTTACAATATAAGTGGGGAGAAGAGGCTTGCTCTCCCTACTTTTGCTCTGGCTGCTTTTGCTAGCTGCTGCCTTGAAGTGCTGCCCCTCAGCCATGCCACCGTGCCTTGAAGCCTGCTGATTATGGACTGAAACCTTCACAAACAGTGAGCTAAATAAACCTTCCCTTCCTTCATTTTGGGTGTCAGGTATTTTGTCCCAGCAACGAGAGAAAAGTAACCAAGACAATAACAGGTAGGACCAAAGGAACAGCTCACATCAAGACAGGCAGCGATGTATCATAAGGGAAGCACACCTAATCACATTTCCTAATCATCTCTAAAAACACGTATCTGCAGCTTCATTTTTCACATCACTCTTTTCCGCTCCCCTGTTGGACTGTTAAGGTCAGACTTGCTGATTCTAACAGTTTCCACCAGAGGGGAAGGAAGGTGAAGATGCAATGTAAACAGCCATGTCCTAGAGACCTGTGATTAGCCAGCCAAGGCCACTGTCCCCAAAGTGCTGTTCATATAAGGAAATCCAGCTTGGAGAGCGGCCTCAAGGCTCCTGGCTCAGAGAGACTGCACTCTAATCCTTGAACCCTCAACAGCGAGTCTGTGAGATAACTGCTTCTTTCTTAAAATAACAGGTCAGGTAGCTGTGCTTTCAAGACAAGACCTTAAGGTGAGGTCTTTGAAAATGTCAAGTTCATTTACACAGATTTGTGTGGGTGTGTGTAGAGATGTGGGTTATCTAAAAAAGAGAAAAGTGTTTCTTAATCTTTCTTCTTTCCTCTTCAAAGAAGTGGAAAAATAGTTCACTGCCCACTGTCATGGGGGTGCCTCGTCCCACAGAGTAAGCGCGTGCAGACACACAGACACAGCCTTCTATTTATAATTGACTTGCTAGTTCTTTTGAAAACCGCAAGGGGCTCATCCAAAAGCAAAGACATGCCTGAAAGCAGAAAATCCAAAATAGCCGCTGACAGTGCTATGTATGTCACCAGTCTCACCCCTGAGAATCAAGAGCCCTCAGACATTTTTAATGAGCAGAAATTTTAATGAACAAAGAGAGAGTCTTTATTGTGCCTGCCCAGAGAAATCCAAGAGAAATTCCAGCACTATTTCTATGAGGATAAGAAACATATATATCTGCTGACATAATCCAACAAAAAGTTTACACTTGCCAAAAGAGAGCTGAAAGATAATATTTCTAGGGAGTCTAGACATGCTTGCCACTCTTGAATGGCACAAAGCTGAGCTGAGGGCTGCCAACTATGCTGTTCAACAGGTGATGGAGGGAAAAGGAAGGAAATGGAAGGGTGGGGGAGGAAGGAGAGCCAATGCTATCATTCTGACTTGTCTGTGATCCACAGCAGGGATTTAAATGATTATATTTTTAAGACCATCAAAAAACAAAATTGATACAAATTTCAAACACAAACACGTATTTTAAAATTCTAAGGGGCCAGGGATATAGCTCAGCGGCACAGCGCCTGCCTGGCAAGCATGAGGTTGTGAGATCGATTCCCAGTACCAATAAAAAATAAAATATTTTTTTAAAAGCTCACACATATCCAAGCATAAGTCCCTACACAAATTGAAGGTATGCACCTTCTGACACTGGGTTAAGGATGAAGGATTAGTGTTGTATGAAAATATAAAATAAAAATAAGTGAGTAACAATCTGTGGACTGATAATGGAGACAAGAATGTGATTCACTCAACCTGCTGCACATAAGGTCCACCATCAACAATAACCAACAAGTTACTCCAGACTCTAGAGGTTCGTTCATCATTGATCCAAGTGGAATGGGTGGCCCAGGAGCTGGATGTAAAGCTCCGCAGTATAGCACATGTTTAGCATGCTTGAGGGTCTATCCGGGTTCAATCCCCAGCACCACAAAAAAACAGATGAATAATTTTTGTTAAAAAATGGGTGGTCCAAGATACCAAAAGAATTAATGATATTCTGTGGCTCTAATTTTAAAATATCAATTTTGTTTTTAAAAAATAAAGTAACAATGATAATTTCTCTAATGTGTTCTCACAATGAACTATTCTTAAAGTTCCAGTCTAAATTAATCTAAGTCCACAGGCACAGGAAGGGACCCTGCTTTCCCAGGGTCTCTAATTTGGCGTGATTTGCACATGGTCTGACAGATATCTGCACTGTGACCTAAAGCATCTTGCCAGAATGAACAGCCTCAAGTAGATACTGACTTTAGTAAAATTCAACTCATTATGCACAGGAATGAAGTATGCACAGGGAAGCAGTATACACAAGGATGAAGCAACACTGACCTTAATCAGATCTTAATCCCTCAGGGTCATAAACTACCTGAAGGGATTCATTCATTCATTCATTCAACACTCTCCTTGAATTTTCTATACACTTCCTGTAGTTAGATACAGAATACCAGGATTTGCCCTCTTTTCAGTTGGTAATTCTTTTCAATAAAATGTCAAAAACTAGGATTCCCATATCCTTCCCTCTCACTCAAGGCAAAGAAAGAGGGCATGAAAATATGGCTGTTAATGACACACAATAATTAACTCAATCTCTGATACATAGGAACCATGAGTCAAATCTGGCTGTTAGTAAAGGAAAAGTAAAAAACCTTCATAAACTTGTTTCCTTTTTTGCTCTTCACCTAACATTTCATTCATTTAAACTGCACATTTCTATTTAACTAACTAGCAGAGCCTGTCATGTATTTATATATATGAACAAAGGTTCTAAAGTCATAAAAATATAAGAATGACCAGACACACACACACACACACACACACACACACACATCATGACAATTTCGCCTGACAGACTGGGTTAAAGATGCCGACAGGATTATCTGAGCTAGGCTTACTAATTCAACAAAGAAGGTCAAAGCCAGGTAGTACCATTCTCAAATATTAATATGCACAATTCTTAGGAACACCACAGGTCTCAAAGTACCCATGACTCACTTTTTCAGCCTTGTCAAATTTAGGAATCATGGTAACATGTGTGAGCCTGGGATATTTTACTTGGGGGAGGTGTGGGGTAAAGAGGTGCTTTTAGGGTCACATGAAAGAAGATGTGGATCTCTAATCTCTTAAATCACAATACAATTACTACAGGGAAGACCCAGAGATGGACAACTATGTCCTGCAACAGACTCTTCATGGTACGTGCAGGAAGCACCGTGTCTGATGCAAAGTGCTTTACACTTGCCTGTGCAAATAACCAGGAAGTACCTTGGCAGAAAGCAGCCAGACTACTTCGCCTAATTGACATTCATTTAAATAATTCAGTAATTTAAATGTCAAGCCAGAGGTATTCCCTCGCTGCAGTGCTCACCCACACTGTTTGTTCTAGAAGGCACCTCCCGGCATTACTCAGTGTTATGACTGGCTCCAGCTGCCCTTTGTATCACCAGGACCAGGGTCCATGTGAAACTGCTCGCAGTCTGGGCTGGCTGGGAACACGGTGAGCTCTGACCATAAGTGGAGGCTGTCTCCTGGCAGAGACAGAGGCCACCAGGGTGGTGGAGTAGCAGGACTGGCTCTGCAAACCAGAGGCGCAGGCTGGGAATCCCAGGAGTTCACTTTGGCCAAATCTTTAAAAAGATTTTTCTTATTCTGGGCAATCCTCAACTCACCATCTGGACACACCTACTCGGAGACTAATCCCAGACTGGCAAAAGAAGAAGAGGCAGAGCAAAGAGCATCACAGACTTTTTAAGACTGTTTATAGTTTAGGATAATCTTGTACTTCAGAGTAAAAGTATTCACATTTATGCTTAAGTGGGACTTTGGCAATCTAAGCACAGAGCTGTGTACTTATCTACCCCCACCTGCCCAGTCATGCACTCTATAATGCTTCAGGGCATCTACACTGACTATCCCTCTAAATGGCACATAAAGCCCACACTTCTCCACTAAGATCTTTGATACAAGACAAATGAGAAAATGCTATATGAAAACCAGCATGTACCTATGATCCATCTTATGGGTCAGCAAAAGGAATACACTGAATTCTTTACAGACTCACCTCAAAGTAGCACAAATAATAAGGAAGTAATTAGATTGTAATTACAAAAATCCAAAGACTCAGAACTTATACAAGCTAAAAAAGAAACTTAAAATATCCCTGGCCTTATTCCAACAGTCTAAACAGATCATTCAT
>RJWT010035052.1:0-13552 GCA_004365215.1 Cuniculus paca
TCCTCAAGGTAAAGGTTTTATTTTTTAATGTGATTATTTGTATGTATATGCTGAACCATATAAATATCTCCATGAGAACATTAACCCCTATACCAATTAGTGTTTTCTAGTTAACCTCAGTAACCATCAAAGATCTAGGATATCATAAATGCCTTAATAAATATTGAATAAATGAATAATTTTGAGCCTTTGTGGATAATTTTGTATAAATACCCATAATTCAAGGATGAAGAAGACATTTTTATTAACTAACTCCCTCTTCCTAAAATCAGAGTGAAAACTTTGTGAGTTGCTCATTTTCTTAATTCTACCTAATCTTCAAAAGTGGTGCTCTGAGTGAATTTAGTATCTACTTTAGGCTTGATGCTGGAGCTTCATTCCCTAAAACTGAGTGAAAGCAAGAGGACCTCTTGATTACATGTTTCTCCAATAAACTTACACAAGGTTGGTGGTGTTCATGTAGCTATTTCTTTTTTCTATTTTTTTCATATAATCTAAACAGCTGTGAGCTGGACAACTTCATACTGGAAATGCATATACAGTGATGATCAGTCCGGGAACCCAAAACATACACATCTCAAGTGATGAGTTTCATTGTAAATAGTCAACAGATGTAATTATTGTCATATCTTGAAATGGATGATTTACCAGCCAATGAAAGAAATTGTCATTGACAAATACCAAGTGTATTTGGGAAAAATAATTAGAATTGATAAGTAACTACTGTATTTTAATAGTTCTCATCCTTCCTTAGTACAACATTTTAGAAATGCTGACAGTAAACTAGGTTTCCAAGGGCTGGGGTCTAGCTCAGTGGTCTAAGCGCCTGCCCGGCAAGCACAAGGTCGTGAGTTCAATCCTTGGTGCCACACACACACACACAAAAAAACTAGGTTTCCAAGCAGTGACTCCTCCTTTGCTAGAAATCAATGTTGTTTCCAAAGCCAGTGCACCCTTTGAAGCCTATATCCATTAGTATTCATCATTGACCCATTAAGTTAATCTGTGGTAAGAGGAAAGTGGAGACCTCAGGAATTGATTCTAAACTATACTTAAAGATGTACTTTGAACCATGTTATCTATTCCTGTGGCTCAAGCTTTGCTTATAGACTGACTTTTCTCATGTTAAATTCTTAAATCTAGACCACTCTCCTGAGTTCACTCTTATCTACCTACTGGACATATTCAGTCACTTTAAATTGAACATGTCTAAAGCTATGTTCATCATCTTCTTCCAAAGCAGTTCCTTTTCTGCATTACCCTGTCTATAAATGTCAGCATATCTACTGGGAATTTCATATATGTAATTTTAATTAACACTGAACTTCTATTGTACAATTTCAACCCTGGGCCACCAGTAGCATTGAAACAGTGGCAATTGTTTTATTCTTTAATCAGATATATCCCATATTTTCCAAGCCCTCTTGCCACTGCCACATTTTGTACATCTGTTTTTATAGTATAATGAGTTTCCCCTGACACAACGTCCATTGCATGAGAGGAATAAATACTATCAATCTCACAGTATAGTAAAAATTACATTACATATGTGGAAAAGTAAGCACAGAGCATTTTGCCAAGAAAGTACTCAATAAATGACGAGGAGGAGAATTTCTCAATTTAGATACAACTGAATGCAGAGATAGAGTCTGAGGTTTGAGTAGAAAGGAAGGTTACTGGACAGAAATAAATATATTACTGCAAAGAATTGCATTAATCAATTCATTACTTTTTCAAGTATCTGCTGTTAAACTTTGTGGAGGATCTCTGGAATCATTTAGAACCCATTTTACTGGAACATGAGGAAATATGGAAAACTAGAAGCAGCCATTAACTGATTACTACCATCCACTGATTGAAATGTGCCTACAAAGGAGGCCCTTCCTTCCACCAAGTGTCTGTACTCTATGCACACAGCAGCCTAGCTTCTTAGTTACTTTTCTTCTTCCTGAGACAAAATACCTGATACCCAAAGTTAAAGGAGGAAAAGTCCATATAGCTCACAGTTTGTAGAGGTTTCAGTGCATAATCAGTTGGCTCCAAAGCAGGATGGCTACACAGAGGAGAGCAATTTGTGGTGGGTAGAAGACAGCAAAAGCAACAAGAGAGCTCTAGACAAGCCTTTTTCTGTCCCATATGTTGTACCCAGTCTATTGGGATTAGGGCAGTGCCAATTCAACCAGTGGACTGACCCAGCAATCATTCATACTTAATTCCAGCACCCTTAATCCCAGCATTGCATTATGAAGCACTCATACACTGTAGATTCAGCTACCTCCAAAAAAATTCTGTGAGCACATGAGACTCTTGGGGAACATCTAGACACAAATCATGACATTTCACCCTTGGAGCCCCAAAGACTCATTCATATCCTTTTATGCAAAAGGCATTTACTCCATCTCCAAGTGTTGCAAAAGTCCTAACAGTTTCAGCATTCTGAAAAGTCCAAGTCCAAATCTCCTCTGAGATTTAACACAAACTCTTAGCTGTGAGCTCTTGCACAAATGAAAAGAAAGTTAAACACTTCAAACATTGAATGACACAAGATAAACATTTTCATTCCTAGAGTTACAGACAGGAGGATACAAAGGAAGGTGACCAAATCAAGTCAAAAAATCATCAGGGCAAACATTAAGTCCTGTAGTTCCATGTGCAGCATCTGAGGTAATCTGTGGCAAGATGAGAAAGCCAAAGGGCTTGACTGGCTCCATCCCTGTGGCATTTCCGGTGTTTGTAGCGCCCATGGTTTCTCTCTTAAGCTGGGATTGCTTCCTCCTTGAAGTTGTCCTCAGATGATTCATGTTCCTGGATTCTCCAAACTTCAGGGGTCACCATTGCACCTTTGACTTCACACTTACAGCTTCACACACTGCCCTCTCAGGGTCACACTGCCTGGCTTCTGGGGACTTCTTCTGAAATTGGAGTAGAAGCCTTCCTGATTCCACAGGTCTTACATTCTGCATGCACCTAAAACCAACTCCTTTGGATGATGCCAAGGTCTGCTGCCAGCTGGAGCAGTGACCAGGATTCCTTCTCTCTTGATTGTAGGAATTGGGCATTTGGACTGCTGAGGACTCTGATTCCAATTCCTAGGAACAAATTCTCTGTGCTGCTGCCATTCTGGAATGTGGTGTTCCGCAGCTTTCTTCTCAAAGCAAAGTCTTTCACTTTTGCAATTTTGAGACTACAAAGGATGGTGCCCTGCTGCTTCTTGTGATACCCTGAGACCATCTTTTCTATTCTATTTCACTTCAGCAATCAAGATCTCCTCTGCTCTACTTTTGTAGCCCACAGTTTTACTGGAGCTTCTTTTCTGACCAAACTTGCAACATTTTAAATCATTCTTCTGGGTTCTTTGTTCTTGATTCTCAACATAAATCTGACCAAAATCTCCCAACAGTGTCATGCCACTACCTCAATATTCAACTGTCTTGAAGTTTCTACAGAATTTGTTAGTCTACTGCCCTTAAACTCACTCTCAGGAAAAGTTTCTGGATGTGAGCAAAATGCAGACAAACTTTCTGCCATGCTGTAACATACATCGTCTGGAGTCCAACAGTCAACGCAGTGTTTCTTTCCACAGAAACCTCCCAAGCTTGGTGTTTACTGGTAAGATTTCTATCAACCTTCTGGTCTTCTCATCTCTGAGCATAATCTCCCATACAGAACAGCCTAAAGCATTTCACCTCTACTTTTTCAGCCAAAATCTCTGTATCATTCCAACCTCCCACAAGCCATTCTCAAAAGCTCCTGAACCACATGGTCAGGTGTACTCACAGAAACAACCCCACTTCTCTGGTACCAAATTTTGTATAACTTTTCTCCTTGCTGAGATAAAATACTTGACATCCAAAGTTAAAGGAGGAGAGGTTTACTTGGCTCACTGTTTACAGATGTTTCAGTTCATAATCAACTGGCTGTAAGGCAGGATGGTGTGGCAGAGAAGCAACCATTCATGGCAGCAGGAGATACCAAAAACAATAAGAAAGGAGGGAAGATCAAGCCTCTTTTCTGTCCCTTACATTGTGCTCAGTCTACTGGGATTAGTGTGGTGCCAATCCATTCAGTGGACTGATCCAGTAATTATCCATCCTTAATCCCAATATTTCACTACAGATCAATCAAATACTCTGGATCTCTAAAAAAGCTCTATGACCAGCTGAGACTCTGGGGGGACAGCTAGACACAAACCATAACATCAGCCCTGAGCACTCTGGTGAACATGTTAGGCTGCAAAGCAGAAAGAACCTGCCACTCAATGCTTTAGGTTGATACTAGCCACATAAGGGGAGTGCACCGCCACAGCAGTATTAAGGCAGGTAGACTGGGGAAGTGTGGCATGTGCTGAAGATTTTCTGAATTTATACTGCAAAGTAACATCAGATACTACACTGTTTATGAAAAGTATATTATATTTTTTAATTCCTTAAATTTATTTTATTGTGTTAATCAACACAATTTTCATGGAATTCTATTCACCTTCCATCCTTGAAATGGGTGAAATTTCTCACTCTTGAATACCTTGTATTGTTTTACTCTTATTAAAACTTTTCTGTCATTTTACTAGCTTGCAGATGATTGATTATATTAAACTAATAAATAACATCATTGGATATCTGCTGTTCAACCCTTTTTTGTTTTTCAGGTATTAAAATTAATCAAACAACTTCTCCAGTGCAAACTGTTTAGTAGCGTAACTGAATCTTGAGGTAGACAATTATGATGCCTATCATTACCTCAATATAAAATAGAGATTAAAATATTATTTAAGAATAATTATTAATAAGAATCTTAATAAGATTGGTTGAGCCCAAAGTCTGGCCCTTTGTTTCTGGAGCAAACGCCACAAATGTAAGCACCCCCATAGACTTGACAGACTAGGGTACATTAAATTAGTAATGCAATATGGAAATGGGAAAAATGGGAGATCATAGGCATGTATGTGGCAGTTGCATGGATTTAATTGTACACAATCATTACCACATGGAAATTTGAACAGGCTTACTATCCAAAATTAAAAATCTTATGCTTTTTTTGTCCTTCTTAAGGATAATTCAATGTAAAAAAAATAGAATTTGTAAAGGTCAAGGAAGCATGCCAATGATCATATGGATCACCAGTTTTTCACTTCTATTTTTTTGTCCCATATATTGTCTTATGTATTAGTGGAGTATAAATCCGTGAGGTTAACATTGGTCCTCACTCATTTTCCTAAGTGGTTAATCTCAGTAAAACTTCATTTGCTTATCCACACAATGGAGGAATAATACCTATATACATTTTCCATAGCAAATCACCACATTCTGAGAGGTTAAAAATAGATATTTATTTTCTCATAGTTTCTGAGCCAGAAGCCTCAAGCAAGTTGTCAGTAGGACAAGTCTCTCTCTCCTTGCTTCTGATTATTCCTAGCAATATTTGTGTTCCTTGCTTGGAGCTACATTCCTCCAATCTCTGCTTTATTCATTGTTCTCTGGGTCTCTTTACCTTCCTATTTTGTTCTCCTATCTCAGATGCCTGTCAGTTCTCTCTCTCTCTTTCTCTCTCTCTCTCTGTCTCTCTCTCTCTCTCTCTCAATCAAGATACCAGTCTTACTGATTTGAAGGTCCACCTTACCCTAATATGAGCATATGAATTTCAATATACTTTTTTTTAGGATTTTGATATACTTTTATAGAACATAATTCAACCTATAACAACATCTATCTCACAGGGCTGTTGCAATTATTCTTTAGATTTATCCTGCTCACCACACATTATGCATGTTCACCTGTGTTCATGAAATTTTAAATCAGATACATATCACAAATTTTCACACCATCCTTCATTTATCTGAAATCCCTTTCAAATTTTCCACCTCCTCAATCTCTTGCATACTGGAAAACCTTTTTGGATATATCTTAACATGGCTTATACTTTCAAGTTATTTTGTGCTTGCCTTTTAATATGTCCATTATTAATTATAATTGACATTTCTTCTGGAAAATTTTCAGCTGTTATTTCATGAATAGATTGTATTGTGTTTTCATTTACCTCATCTTCTCCTTCAGAAACTCCCATATATGTTGAACATATTTCTTTGCATAATAGTGTCCCACAAGTTTTGAAGGCTTTCTTCATTCCTCTTATTTTTTTTAAATATAACTAAGTTATTTCAAAAGAACTACCTTCAAGCTCGCAAATTGTTTTACTTGATCTAGTTTTCTGTTGGGACTCTAAACTATTTAAAAATTTTTACTTATTAGACTTTTAAGTCCCAAAATTTTTGTTTATTTCCATTTACAATCTCTGTCCCTGCCATCTATCTCATTCAGATCATGAATTATTTTCTTCTTTTCATTTAATTGTCTTTATATATTCTTTTGTATCTTTTTATCTTTAAAATCATTGTTTTGAGTCATTTTTAGACAATTTCTTAGGGGGTATGTTGCTAGAGAATTGTTATATTCCTTTGAAATTGTCTTCTTACCTTCTTTTGTCATGTTTCTTGAGTCCCTGTGATGACATTTTTGCATCCTGGAGACCAGATGTTTCTACCAATTTTACAGGGTGTCTCTCATAGTAAAATAATTTTTCCTAGATATATATCCTTTATTGGTTTCATTTATAGGTGAGCACGCTATAGTAAACATCTGCAATACCTATAAATGTCTCAGTCTCCAGGCTGTTCAGGTTCACAGTATCTTCAGCCACCTGGGTTCTAAGCCTCTGTGATATAGACTGAATGCCTGATGGCTCTGGAATTCACACCCTCAACTTCACCTGTGGAAACCTGTCAATATCTATGAGTTGTGTGAAGATGCGGCCACTGTGGCAAGGTGTGGCTCGTACAAAAGCAAAGGCAGGACATTCATCAGTACCTAGAACTTCTTGATAAAGAAATTGATAAGCTTGAAGAAATAGCATCTGCCTTTTGTTATTTATCTATCTTTCATCAAATCGATCTGTAAAATAAGCTGGTTACAATAGATTTGCTTTGGAATAATCATTTAAGCATGTGCTTGCAAAAAGCAGTGACCACCTTGGCCTTCCTTGACTTCTCTGTCTAAACTGACTCCTCTAGTATTTCCTTATCTGTGATTGTAACTAATTTCTTCTCCTTTGCACCTAACCACACACTGCCATTCTCAATATCTTAGTTATATAGTGGGATTCAAGTTTGTCTTCCCCTCTTGGATATGAGATCATGGGAACAAGGGACTAGGGCCTATTGTGATTGAACTCTCATCCCTAAAATTAGTCTCTGGGATAAATATATCCTGCATGTTCATTTGCTAGATAAATGAATGGATGAGATGTATCGAGATTCTTGCAAACATCAACTTATAAAATCTCTTGAAATTTGGTAAATTTTGTAGTGTGAAACATTGTTATTAAAAGCATAATACTATACAGTATGATAAATATATGCCAGATAATGATTTAAACAATTTTATTGTTTACATTAGTTTATGTTTAAAATTATATACATACTATTAATATCACTATTTTAGCCATAGACAATCAGAGAGACAAGTAAGTCCAAATCTTGATCAAGAAGGAAATGTTAAAATGTTAAGTTCAACATTTGAATTTAGAGGATGAATTTACAGTATCTATGATATAGTGTCCCTCACAAGAGAGATTCCTGAAAAGGAAGAGCACTACATAAGAAAATATTTGATTTCAATGACAAATATTTCTATTCTTAAAAGGAAAACTATTTCACAGGGACATACAACTCTTGGACTCTGCAGAGCAGCACGTTAAGACAAGAGAAAAGGTAGTTCAAATTCTCCAAATGATGCATTAGTTTTCTGGATCACAGTTCTTAAGGAATGAGAGATTCTTCATTGAATGAGTTTAACTTTATAAATATTTACTCATTACTTTCTTGTTTTCCAAGCCCTACCCACTCTTACCTTGAGCTGCTCCATATACTAGTGAAGAAAATTTCCCAAGAATCAGTTCCCTGATACATTCTAAACTTCAGCAATTAACATTATTTTAGGAAAATAAAGGAATGGAAATGTATGCAGTGATTATTTTGTAATGGCCTTGCATTAAGAGAAGTGGAAATTACTTTCAGTTTCATATCATACCCAAGGATAGGAGAGAAAAACCATGGCTAGTGGATTTTGACTGTGAAAAGTTGTTGGGGAAGAAATAGATTTAAAAGGGCCTGGTTTTTTTGGTAGCTGTTTAAGTAAACAAAATTGAGAGGAGAGAATGGAAAAGGGAAAGAAGGGGGTTCACAAGACTCCAGAAGGTACAAGAAAGGAAAAGCAGGGGCAAGAATGGGACTGTGGTTTTACTGAGGTCTGGCTGTCATTTTGCAACTTTAACTCTTAAATGTCTAAAGTCTGACAGAGACAGTAGAATTAGATCAGAATGGCTATTATAAGCTATTGTTACAAAGAAAATGGGTTTTTCTTTCATTATTTCATTATTCAAAGTTGAATAAATGCAGGCAATGAAAGGATAATCTCTGCTTTAAATTACTAACAGAGGGATAGTAACTTCAGTCTTCAAGCCATTCCATGTGCACATATGGGCAATAGTAAAGGGAAAATGTAGTATTGCAATAGAATAAGATATTATTGAGTGCATACTGAGGGGGATGGTTTACTAATTAAATCTAAAAGAAGCCTTTTCCAGTTGATGATCCAAGAGGAAAAGGTTATTTTCATGATTTGAGAAATCCTTGTGCTCCAAAGAGGCAAAATTCTGAAAGAAAAGAAGAAATAGTTTTTGTTCAGTTGGCACAGACACGACAAATGGTTTGCTGGGTGAATTACTAAAGAAAAGAATGCTGAACCAGGAAGAGATGGAGAAAGACATGAAACTGCGACAGTTATGGGTAAGGCCAAAGTTTTGGTTTATGCCTTCATTCAAAAATAAGCCCAGGTCTGCCAAATTTTTATCAGTTATATTCATGAAGAGGACTGCAACCTTGCAGGGACACTGGCACTTTCCTCAGGTGAGACTCAATAACTCCATCTAAAGTTCACATAGTCCATGTATCTTTGTATACAACACCTGAGATCCTTATTAATTTTGATGTTTGCAAACATTTTCCTTTCTCTGACTTCTTCCTTATCAGAATGAAATGCTTGGGATTCAGGCCCAGAATTCCAGAGTAGTAAATGTTAACTAGGAGTGCATTTCTAACACAAATATTAGTTCTTACTTTGTGGCAGGGCCTCTTCCTGTCATTGGATATGGTGTGTAAATGAGACCAGAAATGCCTATTTTGCACTGATCTAGGTTAGGAAAGAACAATTATAGTTTTAAACATGTGGTGAATAGATAAAAGCATAAGAATAATAAAAGAGATAATAGAGAGAGAATGTTTGAGGGAGTCTAGGAAAGATTTTGTGAGGAGATAATATCATTGCTGAGATATGACCATTAGAAATGAGGTGGTTCTGAAAAGGCGTGAGGGAAATGCCTTGAAAATATAGTGATGGAGGTCCAAGAAAAAGAACTAAGCTGAGATTAAAACTGTCCTGGAAGAAACAGAGAAAACCACCACAACAAGAGATTGTAGAAGAAGCATGCATAGAAGAAAAGTGGAAAACAGTCAGGCCAGAAGTTTCATTTTAATCTAAGCATATAGGAAGGGTTTTCAAGAAAACAAACTATAAATTGATAGCATGATGTTGTAAATGGGTAAGGAAAGAAAAGGTAAATATTAAAAGAAAAAAAGTGACAAGACCAGCCTAGAAAATATGCAACATATTAAGTATTCAATTTATAGTATATTAGCAAGAGCAAAAATGTACTATCCACGGCCTAGTTAAGAGAAAAAAATAAAACAATTAAGCTAATTGAGTACCACTATGTATCTTGTCCAGAACATTATATTCCTATATTGCTCATAGTAAATCTGGGAGGTTAAATGGATTTCAAAACCTGTCCTACTGCAGGAAGACTTTGACCTTTTTTCAGGATACAGCATCAGTGCTATGAGGATTTACTGGCCAATCAGAGCACAAGTCATCAGGCAGCATATTCTTGGTACTTTGTCTCATGGCATCCTGCATGGAATCTGTGCCACTATGCATGTTGACAAAAACCCAGATGTACTATTTTGTGATAACATCTTCACCATACTTAACAGTCTCAACTAAAGTAGTCTAAAAAACATATTCAAAGTAATCTTTGAAAACTTCAGTACTCTGAAAAAGGAGATTGAAGAGGATATCAGGAAATCGAAAGATATCCTTTGTTCTTGGGTAGCAAGAGCCAGTATAGTGAAAATGGCCCTACTTTCAAAATTGTTATACAGATTGCAACCTCAATCACAATACCAAAACATACCTCACAGAATTAGAGAAAAGATTACTGAAACTTATGTTTCAGAAGAAACCTAGATTAGGCAAAACAATTCTGGGCAACAAATGCAAGGCAGAGGGCATCAAATTCTCTAACCTGAAATTATACTCCAAAGTTGCAGTGATAAGAAGAGGATGATACTGGAAGGAAAAAAAAAACCCACACCTGAGGATCACTGTAACTAGAAGATTTAAAAACAACTCCAAATACACTTAGCTACCTTATCTTTGACAAAGGGACCAAACACCTTCACTGGAAGAAAGATAGCCTATTTAATAAATGATACTGGAAAATGCTTCACATGCTGAATACTAAAACTGGCCCATATTTCTCTAAATGAACTAAACTAAAATTGAAATGAATCAAATATCTAAATATTAAAACAGAAACATTAAATCTGCTGCAAGATAGAATAGGTAGAACTCTTGAAGACATAGGTGTAGGCAAAGACTTTATGAACAAAACCCCAACTGCACAAGAAATATCACAAAGGATCAACAACTTGGATCTCATCTTATTAAAAAGCTTTCACACAGCAAAAGAAATCATTAACAGAGTGAAGACACAATGCATTGTGTGGGAAAAAAATTTTGCCAGTTTTTCCTCAGACAAAGGTTATTAGAATATTTTTAAGCATAAAATACAGTATTATTAGCTATTGACACTATGCCATGCAGTAGTAGATCTCTATTACTTAGTCATATTTTATAACTGAAACTTTGGCTTGGTTTGTGTATTCTATTATATTGTGAAAGACAGCATTTATGAGCTGCAGACTAGAGTGGAGCCAAGGGGTCATTCTTTTTGTTGCTTGCTCACTGTGTGAACTTGGGGAAGTTCTTTTATCCTACTGACCTCCTATGCTTTCCCTTTTACTAGGTGGAATAATTCGAATTATCTAGCAAGGCTTTTTCCATTTTAGAATGACTAAATCAAATTGAGAACTCATTATTGTTTTACTTACAACTACTTTGTATCGTACCATATCATATTACAAATCCCTTTTGAAACATACTCTAAATTGCATTTTAAAGTTTATTTCTACACTGCAAGAATTTACTCACATTGTTTCTTATTCTTGTGCTCTGACACTCCATTCATCCAATTGCATGGCTATTTCAACAGAACAGGGCTCATCACCTAATTCATACACAGGACCACGTTTGTGAATTGAATTTTTAAAATAGTCATCAACATTTAATGCATACCAAATTCTCTTGTAGAAGTTGAAAGGATATCAGGGAACTAAGCAAATGGAATATTTACTGCAAGAAAACTTTAATAAATGAGGACATACTCCAAATACATAAACAAATTAATCTATAAAAGTACAAATTAGGAGAAAATGGTACCACTTAAGTAGAAAAATAAAGGGTGAAAAACAGAACATAAAGTGATGGATGGTATACTGATACATAGTTTTAGGAAAGTATTCTTTGAAATAGTAAAACCAGAACAAGGAGTAGAAGGAATGGTGGAGAGAAACTCAGAGTTCTCATGGAGTATCCCATACAAGGACACAGCAGGACAAATGCCCTTGGGTAATAATATGTGTATAAATATAAATATGTGTATAGAACTGTGTAGAGAAAGTCTTACTAGGGCAAAATGAAATGGAAAATGTCAGAGATTGTTAAAAGAAATGATGAGGCATGTGATCACATGAGTTTTGAAGATAATACAGCAAAAATTTAAAAGCACTTTTACCCTGAGTAAATCTTCCAAGTGCTTTTGAACAGAGAACTGACATTTAAGATGTGATCAAAATATGTAAACAATATTTAAATAGTTTATAACAGTAAAAGATACATTGGCCTTTAAATAGTTTCCTACACACTGAACATGTACATCCCGTTGTTCTTGGCACTTTCTGATAGTTCTGAGGTTACCTTTGATGTGATGAAAATTCAGTGAATGGTGCTGCCCACTGAACTTCAATGGAAAGACCAGTTATTAAGAATTTTAAGGTATGTTCTCATCTACCTTATTAACTAGATATGGCACCATGGGACTTCTGGCTCGTCCCCAAAATGACCATGAAAAGTAAACACTTTGAATGGATTTAGGACATAGAGGCAGCCATGAGAGCACAACTGAAAACAGTCATGAAAAAGGACTTACTGAACTGCTTCAGAAAGTGCAAGGATGAGGGATAGGTGTGTCTGAAACAAGACAGAGTATTTTGAAGGAAAGCAATGACAAAGCGCCTTCTATAATAAATTTTTAAAATTTCAACATTCACCAAATATTTCAATCACACCTTATAATTTAGGTTTTACAAGGTTACTTGGAGTAACATTTGCTGAAGAGATTGAACATTATACAGATGAAAGTCAAGGAAGTGCCAAGCACATGGAGAAAAATTTTGATGAGATGAGATAAAGGTTACATGGCATAACACACATTGGCATGATTTTTTCACTTTCCTGCAGAAACCACAGGCAGCCTAGCCTTCCTTTATCAAATTCAAGAAGCACCTTTGTCAGCACAACACATGCATTTAATCTTTTTTTTTTTTTTTTTTTTGCAGCACCGGGGATTGAACTCACAACCTTGCGCTTGCCGGGCAGATGCTTAGACCGCTGAGCTATATCCCCGGGCCTTTATTTTTTTTTAATTTTGAAAAGAATAAAACCAAACAAAACAAAACAGTAAAGTCAATCAAAACAAAGCAATGAACATGGAACATGACTTTGAAACAGGGTAAAAAAAAAAGCAATCGATAAGGCTACCATAATGGCTCTTGTTATCTGCAGTATACCTGCCCATACTATCAGGGATAAGTAAAATCAAACAAAATACAACAAACTAAAACAGGAGAAACAAAACAAAACATAATAAAACAAAACAAACAAAGCAGAACAATGTAAGCAATACAGAGTTAAAAGATACTAGTAAAACAACAGTTGCTACCATAATGCTTCTTGTTATCTTCAGAATAGTTGCCTACACCTTAAGACACATTACAATCAAACCACACAGAATAGAGTAAAATCAATCAAAACACACAATGGAAGCCATACAGGGTTTAAAGATGGTGGAACAGTAAGCAGTATAGTAAAAGGTCTCTCTGAGAGAAACAGTTCAGATGCTGGAATATAACATCATGGAGAGGACAAGAAGGAAGGAACTGGGTCTCCTGAACCAAGGAAGAATCTAAAATATTACTCGAAGCCCACAAACAGAATAAAAAGAATTTAAGCAAAGAAGAGGGTGGTGGCTAGCAGCGCCTCAG
>RJWT010035053.1:0-13546 GCA_004365215.1 Cuniculus paca
AGACAGAGGACAGGAAGGGAAGTAGAAATCTGAAGAAAGTAGAATAAGCACTGTATTAGTGTTGTGATACTTGTGACTATTGTACTTTTGGCTTTGGGGACTATTTATTCTCATTAATTCTATTAGGAGCCTCACACCAATTTAGCTGTTTTGGCCAGTTTTATTTTTGCCTGATATAGAACCCTTTCTTTACACTCTCCCAACTTTTCATGTTCCCCTGGTTTACATCCTAACCCTCCTTTGCCCTCTACCAGGTGAACTTTTCATCTTTTGAGTACCAAAGCCCCCACCACATCAATCATTTGGACATCATCTCATCGACAACAACGAACTTTCTGAAATTTTCGTCATCCCATCTTCCTTACCTTTAAAAATATCTATCTTCTCAGTGTAGCATTTAAATGCAATTATTCTGGTTAAACTAACACAGTATTATGAAAGATAATAAGACTTCCCCTACACTCCTAATGAAGTATTTCCTTGAACTCCAACTTGAAACTCTGGCAACTCGAGCAAAATATTTTGGAGTAGAAGAATATTCAGCAGTCCACTTTATTTAGACTCTCAAAGTCCAGAGGAGTCAGCATTTGTGACGTGGGTCTGGATATTAGCAGCACATTCTAGCAGAGTGTATCACCCCGGGGTGGTGTGATGAGATGGCCCTGAAATAGTGCTCTTATTTTTGAGTTTTTATGAAATGAATTTTTAAGGGAAGAAATTTCATTCCAAAGCAGGCTAGATATTGACCCAAAAGAATCTCACATTCTGGGGTATATTTTGACTAGACTCTTAACACCCTGAAGTGGTTGTGCTTCTAGAAACATCTGTAGAAGTTCAGCTTGCACTCAATCATGAGAGAAGAGATCCAATTCTGTGAATCTTTCTGCTAGTCCAAAAACATCCACAGGGATCACAAACCATTTTCTATTGTTCCACCAGTGTTCTCATCTCTTACTGACCTTGTTCTTCAAATTTGGTAATTATAAAATCAATAATATTTGCTTATATTTAGCTCTATGTAACTTAGTAATATCAGAAATATTGTTACCTATAAGTCATGTCAACTTTGTTCTGTGTGATTTACACTCCTGTTCTGTAGTTCCCTTGTTCTTCCTAGAAGATGCTATACACTCATCAGTGTCATTATTTTCATTAGATATTTTAAAAGTGCTGATGCCTTGCACATCTGTGTTCTTAAAGGATGCATGCAGAAGACTGATGAGAGACTAATAAAAGTATTGAAGAACTGGTCCATTTTGTAGGTGATTAAGGTATTCATTGATTTTATGATACTCTCCCAAGAAAAATTCCTGAGTTAGATATTGAATGCAAACCACTTAAGCCTGGCTTTACTATTTCTCCTGACTTCCTGATTTTATATGTAACAGTGTAAGGATAGCTTATGATATTGCACTGATTCCACTTTAAATCCTGTTTTACAAACAGGTAGCAGTGATGAGACTATGCTTCAGATGAGCCACACAACCTTTGGCTCTGCTTGACAGACCTGGTTTAGTGAGATTCTGGGCTTCATTTCCTCCCTCACACTGTAAATATTCAGATAGGAGCGAACATGATATTTCATCTAATCATAAATTTCATAGCTGCCTTGCCAATTATTGGCTACACTCTGTTAATTATGCTAAAATATAGCAACTTGCCCTTTTGAGTTTGAAATTATTTTTTGACATCTCTTTCACATCAGAAGCATCAAAAGTAAAAGTATATCAGGAAGTTGTTGAGGTAGGCAAAAATGGACAGGCACTATGGTATAATTACTGTGGGAGGCTCCAGGATCCTGAGTTCCTTCCCTAAACTGCCACAACTTGTTAAAGTAGTCTGAGGTCAGCATGCAGGACCTTAGTTTAGATTCCAAAGTTAAGTGGAAATACATATGGGTAAATAAGATACCAAGAATTCCAAAAAAAAATCAGGGTGGTACCTTGATCACATGCAGGCAAATTAGGTACATGTCTAAATCTTTGTATTTAATTTTTGTACATGTTCTTGTGCTTTTTGACAAAACAATAGAGACTTAACAAATGTTTGTTGAATGTAAAAATGGAAAACATATATGGAAGCTAGTTAATGTCAGTGTTTGTAAGCTATCAAAGCATTACCAATAGAAATGTCTTTGACTTTCACACATATTGACATCAAATCATAGAAAACAGACTAAAATCTATCAAAACAAAAGAATGAAAGCGTCTCTTTAAAATAAAAAAAAATTTTTTTAAAAGAAATGTCTTTGGATAAGTTTATTTCTTATTTTGAAAATATGTTTAACTCATCCTTAATAGCATTTTTAAGGTCTAGTGAATTATGGATATTTAATAATAAGTTAGAGGCACTAAAAAGCAGGAGTTTTCATATACCATGTAGATTAAATACTTTTGGAGATTCAGAGAAATCTTCAATAATGCAAAGAATTCCACATAATTTTAGAAAATTCTTATATTATCTTTTCATTTCAAAACACACATTTTTCACTGTCTTGAAATTTAGGTGGCTTACTTCTTTTGATAATAGTTTCCCTTTAAATTCATATTTCATTAAGTGTCATGTACTATTTTTTATCCAAATAGTACTGTCTTGCATGCCATGCATTACCATTGTGGGTTTTGTAAGAAAGTTATCTTACAGGCAAGCATTGAGTTTAGCCCCAGAGAATTCCTATTTTATGGGAATTAGCCTGGGTTTTCACTGTGTGGCAAATGAGCTGTGCAGTTACACCAAGTCCTGAGAGTCCAAGCCCCCATGCCTGAAGTGGCAGGAAACCTCTGTGCAGTGTGAGATCCCATTCCTCTCTCTGCAAGTGTGGGAAGAGCTTTTCTTTAGGTCTGCTAAGAGCTCATGGAAACTCCACAGACAAATATTATTTCTCAGAGAAATTCATTGCAATCCCCAGGAAAGATCTTATGTTGATCTGTGGTAGAGCAAAGTCTGTTTGTTCCTCTGTGGAAATGACTTGTGGCTGTGGTAGCTCCAGTAATGTGTGGCACAACCTTCGTGTCACGCTTTCCTGACAGGTCAGTAATTAACTTGCATTGCAATTGTTTGCCGTCTCCACCACAGCAGCCATTTACCAAAATAACATTTTAATTTCAGTTCCTTCCAGCTCACTTTCCTTTTCTTTTTCTCCCTGTGGTTTCCACATCTCTATTAAGTCTAATTTCCCCAGACCACTTCCATAAGCTGAGAGAGTGCAATAAAACCCAGTTTCAAAAATGTCAAATCTAATGAGAAAGGAAGATCACAGTATAGGAATTTTACCCTAGCCACCCCATTGGGTAACATTGTTTTTGACCACTAAGGTGTTATATGTAGGAAATATTATAATAAGACTTTGCATTTATTTAACTTTTGTCAGGGAATCTGGGGGACAGGCCGCATTTACTGACAAAGTCTTGCAAGTCAGCTTCATAAATTGTACTACAATTATTGTCACTGCACATGGACACCCTAAATGATGAAAATGACAAGTAAATAATATTTTGAAAGGAAATTAAATCTCAGTCAAGTTTGAAAGTAGGTAAGCACTCCTGAGAAATAAACTTGCTATATTCTGCAGTTTTTACAAAAATCATTAAGAATTCTCTGGTAGAATAAGACCCAAGCACAACTGCCTGCCATGGAGATTGATAAATGCAAAACCAAGAATGGGGCTGGCGATGATTTCAAAGCAAGGTGATGTTAGAACTGGATGTTCTGTGATAACTAGGACTCCTACAGGCAGAGAAAAAACATCAAGAGACGTGCAGGCTGAGACTGATACATACAAGGAAAGTAGGAGTGAACATTTACAACAAGTGACATATTGCCATTTGACTGGGTAGGAAAACAAGGGAGATAGTTGATTAGGGCTGGTTTAGAAGAACCTTTCAATTTCTGCTGAGGAGTTTGGATTTGTCCCATAGATCCTGGAATAATCTGACTACTTGGTTTAGGGTATAATCCTTTTTCAAAAAATGTGAGGAAAAGTGATGCATAGGAAAAGATTTCCAACCCCTGAGACTGGAAAATTAATAGTAACTTTCTCCTGGGTTGCTGCTTAAAGAAAAGTACATCAGAATACAAACAACAACATTTATTAAATACCAGTCTTATAATAAGAATATTCTGTGACATGGAAAACATATTCTAGAATTTTTAAAACCTCAATTTGAACATCCAGGTATGTGTTTATTATTTCTAGTGACTAATCACATGACCTGAAAGGTAAAGATGTAATAGGAATGACAAAATAAAGTATTTAAGATAAAATGTACCAGGGTACAATTACATCTACTTAAGAAGATAGAAGAAAAATAAAGTTAAGATCAGAGAAACTGTTTCTAAATTTCCCTGTGATGACCAAGCAGGTAGCAAACACTGAAAAGCAAATAGGAACAAAATACCTGTGTGATTGTAATTATACTTAGGAAATGTAAGAAATTCTATGAAATGGTAATATCCTTAGACAGAGAGAAAAGTAATAAGATGCATAAGTCATTACTTCTCCGTCAGTTTTGAGCTAATCTAGCAAAACTGTTGAGTCATTTTCTGCCTTTTGCATGTAAGTATCAATTAAGGAAAAATAGGGTGACTATGTTGGGCACTGATGATAAAACGTCACTTAAGGAGAAACATGAGCTATAGAACAAGTTGCTCAGAAGTCACAATATTAGAAAACACTGGAAAAGAAAACAGGGTGTCAGATACTGCTGGAACAGGCTTAATTGTTTGCTCTTTGTTTGAAGGATATCAAACATAAAAAGGAACTTTAACCTGTGATTGTTTCATTTTCCTGTGATTTCTTGTTCTATGGTGATGTTGTCCCTAAAGGACTTGACTCAGTAGCAACGCCCTTTCACGAAGCAGAATAAAACAAATCAACCCTTGGTAGCAGTTATACTAGGTTCCTTTCTCTGTCTTGGCCTGCTCAAGGTTCAAATTTGAGGAAATTGCATATTGCATAATTAGTGCTTGACAGTAAAGAAAATAAATTATTCTTTATTGAGAGTGGTTGAATATGGTTTGCGTTTGTTTCATTTAGAAAGTTTGTTTTTGCACCTATCACCTTTCCCCTAATATTGATATCTCTAAACTTTGAATTGCTTGGATTGGATTTCAATGCCAAAAGAATGCCCGAAGATGGAACAGTAGTATCATTGTCCATTGTTGTCAAGGAGAGTGAGTAAATCATTAAATTTCTGAATATCTCCTTCAATTCATCAAAAAGTCGGTTTTCTCTTGCTTATTTATGAGTAAAGTGCATCTTAAATATTTACTGTGTGTATGCTGTTGGTGTATGAAATTCAAATAATTGCTACTAATTAAATGTTCTTGTGCAATCATAACCAAACAACCCTCTCAGCACTCTAGAAACTTTCTAGGACTGTGCTTTAGTCACTATGCTCCTTATGCTACCAAGAGTAATCACAATTTGTCTTCGTTATTTTGTCTATTTTTGATTTTTACATAAATAGAAACTTAAAATGCATGCTTTTCCTTTTCTGTGTTTATTTCACTTAAACTTGTATTTGTGTAGATAATTGTTATTTAATATGCTTTTGTGATGTGTCTGCACAAAATTTTGTTCAATTTTCTGTTAGCTTTTCTGTTCTTTTTCTTTATCGATTTATAGGTTTTATTTATATATTCTGGATACAAGTCATTTTTAAACACTCATGTTGCAATCATCTTTTCCCATTTGTGTGTTATTTTGTCACTTTTTCAGTGGCATCTTTTCAATAGTTATTCATTTTAATATTGTCCGTTCTGTCACTACTATCTTTTTTATGATTACTGTTCTTTTCCTACAGAACTTTTACCTAATTTAAGGACATAAGGATTTGTTCTCATATGTTCCTCTAAATAATTTGCTGTTTTAACTTTTATTTTTAAAGTGTTGATTCAACTGGAAATAATTTTTGTGTTTGGTGTGAGGTAGGAATCTTTCCACATGGCTATGTTATGATTTACATGCAGGATGTCCCCCAAAGCCACATGCTCTCAGAGGTAGGGCTTTTGGGTGATGATTGGATCAGGGGGGTGCTATACTTATTAGTGGATTAATCCAAGGATGATTTCAGGGCTAAATGCGGTATTGGCATGTGGGTCCTAGTTGAAAGAGGTGGATCACTGGACCATGTAACCTAGAAGGGTATATCTTCCTCCCTGATCCTCTCTTTGTCCTCTACTTCCTGGTTGGTATGATGTGAGCAGCTTTCCTCGATTCCTAATCCTTCCGGCATGTCATTTCTGCCAGGGAGCCAACTGACTAGGGATTGCAATCATAAGCCAAAATCAACTTCTCCTCATTTAAGCTGCAGGTATTTTGTCTCAATGAAGAGAAACTGACAAGGATTTAATCTTTATTTAAGTGAGAAGGACCCTGTTATCTCTCAGGATTCATTAAGGTGAGAAATGACAAGGGAATGATTCGCCATCTGAAGAACAGTTACAAAGGAGCAATCTTAGCCAAAAGTTGTGAAATGAGGTGCAATTTGAGACACTGATAGTTTTCAGTAATTACAAAGATCTCTGCTTATAATCAGGGTAGCCACTGGCAACTGGGAAAACAAGTTGAGCAGAAAGAGCTATTCAACAGGTGGGGAGAAAGTCATCATAACTGAGAGGAGCAACGCTGAGAATTCAGATTGGCAGATTGTTATCACCTAAGAGGTTTGTTGGCAAGTGGCAGAGTTCTCATTATTTGTTCAGATCTAGCTCAATTACCCACAAGGGAAACTGGCAATAGAAAGATAGGAACTCAATCCTAGCAAGTGAACGAGGCAACCACTGACCAGGTTACCCAAAGGGAAGTTGTGGCAGTGACAAAGCAAATACCCAATAAGGAAGAGGTGACCTTCTGCAGTGCTGGGATGTAAAGCAAGATGAGAATGCACTTGATGTATATCTTGCAAGCCTGGACCAAGAGTCAGAATCACTTGTAGTAATTTGTTATTAAAAACATAAGATCACATTTCATTAGAGCTAAAAATTGCTTGTATTGAGATTTCTCCTACATGTGTGGCTTAGAAATAACTCCACTTCCATTTAAAATGTGTATGACTCTAGAAATGAGGAAGAAGAAAGCTAACAAGGAGAAATCTCCATGGTCAACATGCAGAGTTTATTAATCTTGTGGATTTGGCTACAGCTTCTACAAATATTCTGGGTGCATAAGAATGAAGAGCAGCCTGAGTAGATGCATGGGTTTGTCACTTCTGAATGACTCAGATGCACACTGGTTTTCTTCAAGTTACTTTTATAAATGTTTGTATATGTTTTTAAATGCCCGTCTTGTGCTAAGGTTATTGCTAATTACTTCAGTATGCACTTTTTGTAGGCTGTTGGGATGCTACCCAGGGCTTCCAGCGTGCTAAGCACATGTATCTCCACGGAGCTGCACCTCAGCCCCAGAGTCCATCTTCCTAATTTTGATATCCATGGCTACTGGGCTCATTTTGCTCAAGTTATTGCTCTAATTAAGTTGAATTCTGGGAATGAAGGTTCATTTTAGGACATACCACTGGGGAGATTAGTGTAGTCCAGAGTTGGGAAAGGTGAGAGATAAGTGAATAGGTAGATAAGATAAGTCAGTAGATAAATAAAAATATAAGGATATGAAAACGATGATCTGCATAAAAAGGCTGATCAAACTCTATAGTGAATATTAAAATTAATAAATATTATTATAAAAGGAACATCGTTATTAACCTCCCTCAAAATACCACTCCCTTACTTTGAACACATTTATTCTATCATTCTTGCAATTTTCTGAAGCAGTTCTGGAAGTCTTTTGTGTCTTTATGAGGTGTCATAAAAAATACATGAACATGGCTGCTGGGCGTCATCCAAGGTAAAGTGAGACTCATACATTCATTACATATGTCCTCATTCTTTTTCTTCAAGGGGTTTGGAAACATGCAGCTTTTGGCTCTACCACAAAGTTGCGATGACTGTGAAAGGTATATATATTTTAAGCTCCTCAGGACATTGAGGCAGCCATATCATTGCAACTAAAAACATGCACAAAAGAGGACTTCTAGAACTGCTTCAGAAAGTAGGAAGAATGATGGGTAAGTGTGTTCAAAGCAAGGAGTGGCAATGTGTTTTTTTTAACTGCAATAGATATTTTAAAATTTAAATATGCACCATATTTATTATTCCTCTTATCCTGTTTAAGACTAAAATATAATGTTTAGATATTCAGACCAATCAGTCCTCAATATTACTACAAAATGTATTATTTGAGAAAAAAATTTCAAAGAGACCACATGACAATAATCTGGGTCTATTGTGCAATTTTCAGTGTAAAAATGCTTAATTAGTTTTATTCATTTGCTTATATCATAAACTTGGTAGCAATAAGGTAACATCAGTATTTAAAATACAAAGAAAATTTGGTACAAAAACAAAACATTACATAAAATATTGTTTCTGCAAGCTTCCTTTTAAGTAGCTGAGAATACCGAAATAGTGAAAATTATTTAATAACATTATTTAAAGTGAAAGCATTTCACTGAGTTTTTCATTCTTTGTCTTTGATTGCTCTTCAAATGTTGCTAAGCTCTGTGTATATATTTAAAATTCCCTGTTCTTTGTAGGCTGAAGAGTTGAAACTTCTCTTCATACTTTTAGCCCACTGAAGTAATTCACTCCATTCCCAGGAACCTCATTCAGGAGTCATTTGCCTGGCTATGTCCTTTGTTTCAACAAGTTTGGATTTCCCTCCCTTTCCTTGGATTGTGCTTTCCGGGACTCTTCATACAGTGAGAAATGGAAGAGGTCGTGGTTTCGTATTTTATCTACCTAGGTTCCAGTAAACTGAGTGCTGCTGTAGTTTAGTATAGCCAAATTTAAGTCTTAATTTTGATTCCTCACAAAGTAAAATGCTTGGATTTTAGTTGGGCTACACTGAAGTTAAAAGTAAATGTGTAGATATTTATTCTTAAAATGGTTATCAGGACTACCATATTTAAAAATTATTGAACACGATTTTTCTCTCTTGACATACGTGCTTATATCCTCTGTCATGATGATTTCTGAGACTCAGAGGATCTTCACTATTAATAGATCACATGTGTGATGAAATGGGTTATGCAGCCACAGCCTGGCTATATTAATGCAGCTGTGTACTGGTAAATTTCATGTGTGCATGTACGCGTGAGAGAGGATGCATAGTGTATGTGTTTTAAACCATTGCCACTGGTATCACCACTCAACATGTACAAATCTTCCTTTTTATCTCCCCTACAATGGTATATCCATACAGTAGGGGTAACTGGTTCATACTGTATGTCATGTTATTCAAAAATACCCTTTGAAACAATGAATAATATACTCATGATTACTTAGTAAAGTCAAACCTTTCAAGACATATTTTAATGATTCACAAAGAGTTGGCAGCAAAGGAAAATTTATTATTTCTAGTTAAGAAAATGAGCCCAGTCATGAAAACTAGACAGACAAAACAAAGACCTAAATGAAAATGCTATACATAAACGGATGTTTTTCTGCAGACTAACTGAACACTCTAGTGGCTCTCTGAACATTTATTAGGATTTATTGCACATACAGAAGTTATTTGGAGGACTCTAGTTCTCTCTAATCATGACACTCTGCTCCTGCTTTCTTGGGAACAGTTATAAATTCAAGAAGAGGTGGGAAACCGGCAGACTGCCACCAAATTCAACCCACAAACATATGTTGTTGGGCCTGAACAATGTTTTGGAATACTTTGAATCAATTTCCAACTGAAAAATGAGGGCTGTTACTTAGAAAGAAGAAAGAAAGAAAGAAAGAAAGAAAGAAAGAAAGAAAGAAAGAAAGAAAGAAAGAAAGACCCTATTTATGTAGACACCTCAACATAAATCATCAGATATGGCAAATACTGCCCAGGGATACCTGGTATGTCAGTTGGCAGAGGACAGTACCTCCATCTACACAGCACAAGCCACTCAATCCCCAGTTCTCTCTCCTACCCACTTCTCTTTCATAGATGTCTGGACTTACCTGAATGCATTCGTGACTATGATCTCTGACATCACTCACCTGTAGGACCACTGTTTCTCTGATGTGTGGATTAAAGGAAGTCTTTGCCCACATTAGGAAAACATAGCTTTCAGTATTTTACTTTTTTTATTCATTTAAGCTGGTAAGGTTGGAAATGAAGAATAGAACCAAGAGGCTGTTTGTATTTCTTTACTAAGAAGTTAATTAGACCTTTTTAATTCACTTACTCTTCATTTATTCTTGGAATTTTCTCAACATGCTCTCAGTTACGAAAAGTGAAACACCGGACTATTCTCTTTGCTATTGTGCAGTAAGTTCATCTTTCTGCCCTCTCTTTGCTTTGACCTTCTTGCTGTTCCTATTATATTTTGACAGATACTAAATCCTGAGTTGTATTGCTTTCTCTTCTGTATTGGAGCATTGTGTTTCTTCTGCTAAATTGACTGTGGGCTCTTAAACTCAGACACTATATTTGTCATTGGTTTTGTCCATATTGTACTTCAAGTAGTACGAAACTTGTTGCCTGTCTAAAATCTCCTGCCTCTAATTCTCCCATTTTCCACGTACATTTCCAAAAAGTGAAGATTTGCCACCGTGCTTGCAATGGTTACAATTTCCAATCACTCCCAATAATCTTTGGATTTCAGTGTTTGATCCCTACCTCTCCATAGCTGTAGTCAGGAAAAGACAGAACAATCACTACATCACCTTGCTTCCACCACTGCCCCAAGTTAAACTCTCTATGAACTCTGCTGTGTTAGCTAGTTTCCCATTTTCCTATCAAGACATTTCCCAACCTTGATAGAACCATCCACTTGTTAACCCATTTTCTTAAAGCCAGACTGGTTAGGCAAGAGTTCACTGCCAAACTGCTGTACAATCTGGAAACTCTCAGCACTTGGATGCCCCACTTTCAAGTCTCAGTTTCATTGTATAGATGTCCTTATACCAATTAGTTTCAGAGTTAGAACTAATAATGGTACATTCATCCAACCTCTGTAATAGAATACTGAGCTGATTTCCCCAAAATGGCAGAACAAAACAAAGACTTCTTAATTTGGTGAACAGCCTAGACACCCAATGTCCCAATTTCCTTTCTTATTTTTCATTTTAAAAACATATTGTGAGGATTCTGGCATATCTGCCTTATGAGCCATCTACAGCACTACCTTACCAACTAGATAAAAATTAAAATTAAGATGAATGTGAGAAAAGAGAATTCTAAGTTTTTCTTTTGGCTTATATCTCAGGGTTTTGTTTTGTTTTGTTTTTGATGTTTCATTTCAATTTCAGGTCCAAGAATCTGTGGTTGCCTACCACTTCTGAAGTGTTCTGTATAGTGAATATGAATTCTTCAAAATTAAAGGATATTTTTGGTAAGGCCACAATATTGAGCTGCTTGAGGTAAAATTTCCATATCAGCCAAAAATTGATAAACAAACAAGAAAAGTTAGCTCTTGTCTCTCCCCATATAGCTGTACTCTACTCCCACACAGCTGCATGGAGGAAATGAAACTAATAGCAAGAAATTGCTTTTGATGAGCCTCACAATCTGATCATAATGCTTAGAATTGAAATAAACCAAAATTACCCTACTCATATTTTTATATTATAGTACTAGCAAAATCACCACCATTAGGTTTAAGACAACCTGATAATGCAATTACTATTATTCTTTTATTACCTATACATTTAAGTTTTTGAAACCAACTGTTCAGTGCCATACACTATGCAAAGCTTTTATATACTTTTTTTGTTTCCTTTTAAGGAAACCCGTCCCACTTCACAGAAGAGGAAACACTCACGTAATTTATATATCTAGTAAGAGAAGGGACCCAGGGTTGAATTTTGGCTTTTCTGACTTCCTAACCTATTCTTTCAGTATCTTCTATCTCTATTTAAAAGAAAACAGTTCCAGACTAGAATTTGGGAAAAATATGTTCTAATGCTTACACATCAAATGTATCTCAGTTGTCATGTGTCCTTACACAGTTTAATTTCTCCAAGTTTCACTACATTTTCTACTAAACCTATGAAAAGATTATGCTGTTTGAGTTCATTGGTGCATGCTATATATATGAATGAAGATATCAAACTGAATCCATTAGTATGTACAATTAATACATATTAATAAATTTTTAAAAATTCTTGCTTTTCTCACTGACTTGAAGCAATGATCAAATAAAACAAAATCACAAAGTTTGAAATAGATTATAAATTGATGAGAGACATTCTTACTTGTATTAACTTGACCCCAACTATCACCCTGAAGACATAAAACACATCTGTAATGGGTAAGATCATGGAAAAAAGAAATAATAGCAAAGCAAGTAAGACTAGTTTTTTATACATTAGTTAATGTTTGTAATATGGAGTAATGACGTTTGTGTTTGAGACTTGGTGCATGTATAAAACATCATTTTCAATCCCATTACCTTCCTCCTCCCCTGATTTCTTCTCCTTCTCTGAGTCTGTCTTCTAGTTTGCTATTTTTTCTTTAGTTTGACTGACTTAAAGTATTGCTATGACAATGAATGAAAATAGAAAGAAGAGAATGGATGCTAGTAAAACGTGATAATTCATTGCATGCATGCATGCAGTAAAGGAGATGGAGGAGTCCATGGAAACTCTAAGATTACTTGTTGAAAGGATTTCAAATAGACAAAATTAACCAAAATTAGAAGAATGTGGAGGATTTCATGACGAAGATTATGGGCTTAACTTTTGACATGTTTGAATTACAGATGGAATATCATGACAGTATTGTCAAGTGACAATTAAAAATAAGGAAAAAAATCCTGGAAGAGAGATCAAAGCTGAAAGTAGAAAGTTAAGGATCATACTACAAAGATTCATTTTAAATCATGAAAATAGATAAAAATGTCAAAAAATGTATTAGGAGAAGACAAGATGCTCTAGAGCTAATGCATTCAAAGGAAATATAATATGAGTCACACAAGTAATTTAAAAATTTCTGGTAGCCACATTGGATGGGCAAAACGTGATAGGTGAAATCAATTTTAAGAACATATTTATTTATTCAATATGTAAAAATTTAGTCATTTTAGCATATAATTATGCAAAAATATTAGTGAGATATTTTGCATTCTTTTTATTTGTAATAAGTCTTCTAAATCTGGTGTTTATTTTACACTCAATTTAGACTAACAATATTTCAAGTATTCAATAGCCATTTGTAGCTTGTTGTTACCATATGGCATAGTGCAGATTTAAGAAGAAATCATAGGAATTTAAGTCCCAAGGGAAGATACAGGATCTAGAGGAGACAGAAAAAAGAGAAATAGAAAAAAGGTACTTGTAGTATGACAATCTAAGGCAAAGAATGTTTATTTCCTCAGATGTTTTAAAATCTCACTATTAAAGGTGATGTACGTACAGACAGAACAACAAATTTTCTACGAATGGTATTATTTTAAACATGGAACAAAAGGCAGCATTAGTTTATTCTTTCAGAGTTTTCAGCCTCATGAATGACATTCAATATTGTCTAAATGCTAACACTTTAGAGGTTTAGTAGCATGAC
>RJWT010035054.1:0-13554 GCA_004365215.1 Cuniculus paca
CTGAGCCTGGCCAGACATCAGCAACTTCACTGGGGTCAAGCGTGTGTGTCTGGGGGGTAAGGGGACAACAGATGTGATTGAAGGCATAACTTTCCTAAAAGTCTGAGTTCTGTTTGCTGAGGACATATCCTGTGGAACTGAGGGGGTGCAACTGTGACATCGCTGCACCTTGGACTTTGGGGAAGCCCATGACCTCTCAAATACGGTATGATTGCAAGGGTATCCCATGTGACTGTGAAAGATGAACACTAAATGAATTCAAGTAATCTTCAGAGATGAGCACAACATTTTCACCAGCCTTGCCGGCTCTGTCTCCCACAAGGCAGGGGCTTTGGGTGAACACAAAATTGTGGCTGTTCTGTATGTTTACAGCTAAGTGTGGTCTTTGCCTTAGGCATAGTTGGCATGTATTCAGGATGCTTGTGAAGATGAAGGAGGTTGGAGATTTTAGGAGGATAGTTCAGTCTGTTATCAATTTTTAGTACTTTGGATGGAGATAGCTTGACAAGGCTCTTGCCAAGTCTATGATGTGAACATGCTGTTGGGCAGTGCGCAGTGGTCAAAGGCGTTTCATCCTTCCTTATGCCCAGCACCCATTAACAATATCTGCCAGCTGCTTCCCTATCAGCACTAGCTCCAGCTCAGGAAGGTTTGTCCCCCAGGGAATCCCTGGGAAGAAAGGCCCCCTTGTGACCCATGTCTTTACTATTTCTACTGAGACATAACTGTCAGGGATGGATGCAGGAAATAGGAACTTGTTTAGTTGGGACAATGCAGCCAAAGAGGGACTCCTCGCAGGAATTGGACTTTTAGTTCCCTTAGGGTGGCTGACTTGGAACAAATTCTCACTGGATCCAGCAACATCTGCTGCCACCTGAGCTTATCACTGGTGGCCAGTAGCAATGCCTTCTTCTAGTCTCAGAGTCTTGTCTTGAACTGATCTTATAGTAAGAACTGCAGTGATCTGTTGGCTTGTCTCTACCCTGTATGTTGGTTTTTCTGTCTCCCCTCAGTGTTAGCTTTTCTTTTTATCACACAGACTCCATTCTCTTTGCTGGCATAGTTACTGTCTTGTATTCTTATTCCTGCGCCAGACACGTGGCAGAAAACTGACAAGTTGACTGAAAGAGGGATGTATTGTTTATTTCCACCAGTTAGGCCTAGTTTTGGAGAGGCTGTCAGAGATATTTTTGTGGTATGATTGTTAAGGGAACTATAACATCTGTGATTTTATTAATTTGAAACACAGCTGATGTCTGCCAGGAAAGGCATTTGAGTTGTGGTGAGTGGAAGAGTTTGCAGTGCAAACTTGGGGCCTTTAAGCTTTGCACAGGAGGATGGAAAAGGGTAGTTTGTCAGTGGAGCCTTGTTGAGGGTGGTTCTGGTCACATACCAGGACTTGGACTTCAAATTGTGATTGCTTTGCCTGCCTTGCTACTCTAATCCCTGGAAAAGAGGAGCTGCTAGAAGTGCTATTATGGGTGAAACATAAGGTCATAATTCTGCATAAGTGCTCTCCCTACCCACTCCAGTGTTTGGGGAAGCAATCTGCACTGAGGTGAACATCCATACCAACCATACAAGACCCCTACCAGGGAATCCTTAAAGTGGCTCGCACTTGTAACTCATATGCACACCTGTTTCTCTTGCTTCCTGTGTAGCAATAACCTGAGAAGAACTGGGGGGGGGATTTTATTTTCATTGCATGTATATATTTTATTCTATTGAAAGTAGAAAATGGAAATATGTATAAAGGAAACAATTGAAAAGCAAAACACTTGTAATTCTATCCAGAAGTAGCATTTGTAACCACTTTCCAGTCCAATTATTTAAATACAGGATGACCAAAATTGCATATTTTTGTTAAGGTTTATAAGATAATGTAACAGGAAACATAAAATGACAATTTTGTAAAATTTATTCAATACAAGAATTGATGGGTTAAAATGACATCTGACCAAGTGATATTTGGGATAGTCTAAATGTAAGCAAATGGGCTTCCCTAGTGTTGTTTAGGGTAAACACTTAAATCATAAATATTCCTGAGTCTTTTAGTCATTTTTATGTGGAAATCTGTGCATGCATAGACTTTTAAAGATATGGGATTGTAATATACATGTTATTTTGTGTTCTGTCTCTTTCAGTTGAAAGAACATGGTGTGGTACTTCATGGGTCATTATAGACTTTTCCAAATCAATACCTATTGGAGGCTTTGCATTTCATGAGTGTCAGGATGTGCAGTTGTCAATAGACCCCATTCACCTCAGACTACCACCCACTGAAATAGTTGATATCTTCCTCTGTACAAATCCCTGCATTCAAACTCTCGGCAAGCCCTATTGTCCTTTATATTGTCCTCTGGATATTATATGATAATTAGAAAAAAGAGATTAATATCATTTTAGCCTTTATAAACATAAGTTCAAAATATAAAATATTTTTAATGCACTGTGTATCTTTTTTTTATTTTAAAGAGAGTAGAACAGAATAAAACCAATCAAAACAAACGAGTATAAGTGATACAGGATTTCAAAGCATTACAAAATCAACAATAGTTACCATAATGCTTTTTGATGTCTTCAAAATAGCTGCAGATAACTTTGAACATAGTAAAAATCAAACAGAACAGAATAGAATAGAAACAATAAAAAAAAGACAATGAATGGATTAAGGACTTCAAAACAAGCCAATAGTAAATCCAAAATTACTACCATAATATATCTTGCTATTTTTGAAATAGCTGCTCCTGCCATCAGATTTACCATAATCAAAGGAAACAAAAGAGAGTAAAACTCAACCCAATAAAACAATGGAAATGATATAGGACTTCAAAACAAGACCATAGAGAATCAACAGTGGCTACGATCCTCAGAAGCAGGTTCCCCTAGATGCCACACTGCGCACCGCTATCCTCCAGGTGATCAGACTAGGGGCCCTACACCTGCAATGTCAGTGAAACACCAAAGCACCACAGGCATCCAATTGCATTTCACCTGGATAGCTATCATCACAGCCTGTGTTTCTCCAGATAAGCCAGTCAACTTATGGTGGGCGGGCAGGAGGGGGGCGAAGGGAAGGTACTTCTTGTTTCCCAGTCTGTGCGCTGGAAGAGTCTGGGGTCTGGCTGTTCCCAGGCCGTCAGCGGCCCGCATATGGCGCTGCTTCCCAGACTGGGCTTGCTTGCTGGTGTGGCCTTATTCTCTCTCCCTCCAGTCCGCAAATAGCCAAAATAAAAAATATTTTTAATAACCACCACTATTTTAAGTACTGGAGTTTGAGCTAAATAATTTAGAAGCTATCAAGGAGTTAGATCTTGACAGGTTTGAGTCCCTATACCGATTTCCTCTGAGTAAATTTCATGATCAGGAGCGCATAGGGCAACTAGAAGTCATTATGAAACCACAATTTTATTAAGATGTCAGAGGGAGAAATTCCACAATGGGAGGTGGGATCCAAGGATAGGCATCTCAGAATGAATAGAGGACCACAAGGGCCAAGATCTTCTAGTCATTGGCTGATACCTGAGCATTGGACACTCAAAGGAGATAAAGGAAAAATCAATATATAGAAAGACATATTAATATATATTTTGACTACTTCCTAGAATGAGAGAGATTATTTAAAATTGTATCCCACTTATTGCGGGGCTTGGTAAACACCTCGGAATCTTCACTATAACCCACCAGTGTCCACACTTCATCACTAAAGGCTACGTTGTAAGATTAAGGCAGATACCTTAAGACTAAAGTCAAAACCAAAACCAGGTATGTTTTGAGAAGTGTAACACTGCCCCCTGACAAACTGTAAAATTAATCTCTTTAGATTCATTAATAATTAACTGTCCCTCAGAAGAAAAATTTTCTGAGGAAATTTACAGAGGAAGGTTACAAAACCCTTACAGAGGAAGGTTACAAAATCATTGCCTTTATGAGGTATCACCAGTGATATCTAATAATAAAATATCAATCAGCAGTAAAATAGCAAAATGTGACTCAAAGACATAATTATAATTGGGAGAACTTGGGATGACCAAGATACTGGGATGATCAAATAATTATTTTAAAGTAGGTATTGTGAGGATTGTCAAGGACTTAATTTAAAATACATTCTTAGGAACGGACAATAAATCCCAATAGAAAAATAAAAATTATCAACAAAAGCAAACCTAACTTCTTGAAGTGACAGATTCACTACACAGGATGAATAACAAATTAAGAAAAAAAGAATGGTCCAGCAAACCTGAAGAAATAGCAAAAGAAACTATCAAAATAAAACACAAAGTATGAACAAAGTGAAAACAGTCTCTGGGATATTTGGGCATCAAGAAATCTAATCAATGTACAACTGAGATGTTTGAAGGTGAAGAGAAATAAATAAGATACCCAAAAATATTTAAAGAAATGGTATCTTAATTTTCCATAGTTGGAAATGAAAACATCAGTGTACACGTTTAAGAACTTTAGTTAAAATTGGATGCAGGAAATCCAAATGAAGTACATATAAGTCTACTGTAATCTAACTGCTAAAAACCATAAATAAAAACTTTCTTCTGCATTTTCTTCTAGTCCTTTCAAGATTTTATGTCTTACATTTACATTTTGGATTTTTTTTATATGATGAGTATTAGGTATCTAATTTTATTCTTGGGTGTTCAGTTTCTTTCTACCATTGAACAGATTTTTCTTTCCTGGATGTGTTTTCTTGACACCTTTCTCAAAAAATCTGTTGGCTACAGATTCATGGATACATGTTTGGACTATGTTCTGCTCTATTGGTTTATGTGTCTGACTTTTGTTAATACAGTGCTTTTTTGGTTATTAAAGTTTTGTGGTATACTTTGAAATCAAGTAGAATGACAACTTCAGCTTTATTTATTTATTAAAGATTCTTTTGACCATTTGGATCTTTCATGATTTCATATGAATTTGTGGGTTTTCTTCTAGTTTTATGATAAATGCTCTTAGAATTGTGGTAGATATTGCATTGGATCTGTAAGTATGCTTTTAGGCCTTTTGGACATTCTAATACTTTTAATTCTTTCAATCTTTAAGCATGGGACAACTTTTCATATTTTAGTGTCCTCTTCAATCATTCTTTTATAGTTCTCATTGTAGAGATCTTTTGTTGTTTAAGTTTATTCTTAGGTTTTTATTTTTGGTACTGTAAATGGAATTGCTTTCAATTTTCTACTGGTGTAGAGAAATAAGATTGATTTTTATGTGCTGATTTTGTATCCTGCAACATTATTGAATGCATTTAAATGTTCTAATAAGTTCTAATAGTCTTTTGAGTCTTTGGAGGTTTTCTCAATATATGATCAGCCAGAGAAAACGGACATGTTGCATACAGCATAGTAATGCTATCAATACAGGTTACTTGCTCATCAGAAACAATAAAAGCTACTAGACAATGGAATGATGACTATCGTACTAAAAAGCAGACAAACAAAACCCCATGATATATAATTTTATCTCTGGAAAAAACTTCAAAAAATGTTACTTAAGTAAAGACATTTTCAGGTAAATAAAAATTTGTAGAATTCGTGCAAGTAGTTCTTTGTTATACCAACTGATGAAGAATGTTTAGACTAAATGAAGTTCAGATCATGAAAACATAGGTCTTCAGGAAGTACAAATGGTCATCAGAAGTTGTAGCTCTATCAGAAAGACTCTTCTTATGAGTTTACTCACACTATAACATTTCAAAAAATTATAATACTGTATTGTGGTATATTGCATAAGCATATGTAGAATATACACAACTCCACCATGGCCCAGGGCGTGGTTGGGGCAAGGGGAGAGGCAACAGGTGCAGTTGAAGGCATAACTTTCCTAAAATACTGAATCCTGTTTGTTGAGGATATATTTCATGGTACTGAATGAGGAAAGCTCTGACACTGCTGTACCTTAGACTTTGTGGAAGCCCATGACCTCTCAAACATGGTATAATTGAGACAGTGTCCCATGCGGCTATGAAAGGCAAGCCCTAAATGAATTGAAGAAATCACAAAGGTGAGCGCAACCCTTTCACCAACCCTGCCAGCTGTATCTTCCACAAGGTGGGAACTTTGGGTAAACACCACTTTGTGAGTATCATGTATGTTTACACTGAGGGTGGTCTTCACCTGAGGCATAGTTGGCATGCATTCAGGATGCTTAGGAAGATGAAGGAGGTTGGAGATTTCAGCAGAACAGTTCTTTCCTGTAAGCAAAGTCTCTAAGAATAATTTGCTATCAATTTTTAGCACTTTGTTAGGAAATAGTTTCACAAAGCCCTCACAAAGTGTTTAGGTTCAGTATGAAGTGGTCAGAATTTCTCTTTTGTTTTGTCCAGCACACTGACAATATTGTCCAGCTGTTTCCATATCAGAACTGGCTCCAGCCTATGAAGTTCAAGGCCTCAGGAAAGTCCTTGAGAACAAAAGCTCATAACCCACGTCTTTACTATTTCTACTGAGAGGCAACTGGCAGGGCCGGCTGCAGGAAGTAGCAGCCAGCAGTTTGGCCACAATGGACAAAATGATGATGGCTTATGGGAATAAGGATGATGACTTCGTGGCAGCTGATTTTTTCCAAGGGACCTTCTGCCATCACCTCATTGGTGGCCTGGCAGCGATGATCCTTTCTATTCTCAGAGTCCCGGGGTTTGTCCTGAGCTGATTTTAAAGAGAGAACTATAGAGGTCTGTTAGCTTGTCTGCCCCTTTTATGTTGGTTTTTCTGTCTCCCTTCATTATTAACTTTTGATTTTCAGATTATAGAACCTTTGCTGGAAAGATCAGTGTCTTATACTGTTATCCCTGTACCAGGCACATGGTAGGCACTCAGGAAATAGACAAGTTGACTCCCACAATCAATGATGAATACATTGGTTATTTTGACCATTAGACCTAATTTTGGAAAAAAATGTACAGAGACAGTTTTGTTACATGATTGGTAAAGGATCTGGGACAAGTCTCTATTTTTCCCTATTTTGAAATACAGTTCATGTCTTGTGGAAGTTTGGAAAGGGCATTTGAGTGGTGGTAAGTGGAAGAGTTTGCACTGCCGCCTTGGGGCCTCTGGGCTTTGCACAGGAGGACAGGTAAGGGTGGTTTGTCAGTGGAGTCTTGTTGAGGGTGGTTCTGGCCACATACCAGGGCATGGACTTCTAAGTGTGTTTTCTTTGCTTGCCTGCTACTCTGATTCCAGGGGAAGAGGAGCTGCTGGAAATATTAAGATCGCAATTCTTTATGAATCCTCTGTTTATCTATGCTAGCATTGGGGGAAGAGAATCTGTACTGAGGTGAACACTCATACTAACTGTGGGAAATTCCTGCCCAGGGAATTCTTAACATGACATGTGCTCCTAACTCATATGTGCACCTGGATTCTCTCTCTTCCTATATAAAAATACTGCACTTAAAAAGAACCATGGGAGTTTTTGATTATAATTATAAATTTTATTTTGTTGAAATTAGAAAAGACAAGTACATATGCAGAAGAAAGTTAAAAAAAGCAAGGCACTTTTAAGTCCATCCAGAAGTAGTATTTGTTAATGTTCTTGTATGTTTTGGTTATTTTTCTATACATATTTGCACACACACACACATAGACTTTAATAAATATGGAGTTATAGTATACATGCTATTTTATATCCTGCCTCTTTCATTTGAAAGAACATGGTATGATTCTCTATGCATCATTACAGGCTTTTCCAAATCAATACCTAGCAGAGGCTTTGTGCTTCATCATTGTCGGGGGATAGTCGTCAGTGGGCCATCTTCATCTCAGACTACTGCCCATTGAAATGTTGGATGTTTCCTCTGCTTAATCCCCTATATTTAAATTTCAGCAATCTTTGTTATCTTTTTTTTTTAACTTTACAATAAAAATGTGTGGGCATCATAGGATATTTTGGAAAAGAGAGATTGCCTTTTGCTCCTTTGTCTTAACATTTTCCTGGTTGTGGAGTCCCAGACACTTTCCACATTGGTTGCCACTCTGCAGTGTAGGGTAAATGGGTAAGGCAGCTGGGTTGCTCTGAATCCAGGTTCCTGGGGAGGCAGTGGAGCATGGGACAGTCTTAGACTCCAGACCCATGTGGTTACACCTGATGGCATGGGTGTGTGGTGGCAGGGCTGCTTCTTCTTTTGGCCAGCATGGCTACACCAGGACTCCCCTAATGGTGACAGGTACACAGAGACAGGCCTGACTGTTTCTCCCTGCCCAAACTGGCTGCCCACAGGAGGCAAGCCTGCCCAATGGTGGCAGGCACGCAGGAGCGTGTCTGCAGTTTTTACCTGCTCGCACTGGTTACCTGAGGGAAGCAAGCATCCCGATGGTGGCAGGCATGCAGGGGTGGGTCTGGTTGTTTCTCCTTGCCCATGCTGGCTGTTAATTTCCATTCATATCCATGATATAGAAATGAGGTATTTTTCAAAATACATAAGAAGAGTTCTCTAAGCAGAGAAAATGTCAAACTTGAAAAAATCACTCAGATTCAACAAGGATCAAAATATGTGTAATTTTGGTACATCTGTAGAGTTAAGTTCACCTTCTTTTGATTTATAAAACTAGTATTACATATAAAAAGCAAGATGATGTCAATGGCTCCTTTTTTCCCCACAGGTCCTCCAACATTTGTTATTGGTTGATTTCTTGATGATAGCCATTTTTTGTGGGTGAGATGGAATGTCTGTGTTGTTTTAATTTGCATCTCTCGAATAATCAGTGATGTTAAACTTTTTTTATGCATTCATTTGCTGTTTGTATTTCTTCATTTGAGAAATGTGTATTTATCTTAGATGCCCATTTTTTGATTGTGTCTTTAAATCAGGGAGGTCTAATTTTTTTTGAGTTCTTTATATGTTCTCAGTAGTAATCCTTTGTTTGAGGAACAACTAGCAAACATTTTTTCCCACTATTTGGGTTATCTCTTCACTCTGTAGGTGATTTCTTCTGTTGTACAAAAGCTTTTTAATAAGGTGAGATTCCATTTGTTGATTCTTTGTTCTATTTCCCTTGAAGTTTTGTTTATAGAGTCTCTGCCTACACCTATCTTTCTGCCTATTTTCTCTTCCAGTAAATTTAGTGTTTCTATTTTAATATTTAGATCTTTGAACAATTTTGACTTTAGTGTATGGTGATAGACATGGGTCTAGTTCTAGTTTTTGATATATGGAAAGCTAGTTTTACCAGCACCATTTATTAAAGAGACAATTTTTCTTCCAGCGAAACTGTTTGACTCCTTTGTCAAAGATAAGGTGGCTGAGTGTGTTGGGGGTTGCATCTGCATCTTCTTTTCTGTTCCACTGATCCTTGGGCCTGTTATGTTGCCAGCACCATACTGATTTTATTACAGTAGCTTTGTAGTATAATTTGAGGTCTGGGTTTGTGGTGCCTCCTCACTTGCTTTTGTTGTCCAGGATTGTTTTTGCTATTTTAGGTCTTTTCTGGCTCCAAATGAATTTTAGGAATGTTTTCTGTAGATCTCCTAGGTATGCTAATGGTATTTTGGTTGGGATTGCATTGAATGTGTATAGCTGTTTTGGCAGTACAGCCATTTTCACTACGTTGGTTCTTCCTATACAACAGCAGAGAACGTCTTTCCAATTTCTAATATAGTCTCAGTGTCCTTTTTTAGGGTACTGTAATTTTCACTGTACAGATCTTTTACACTCTTTGTTAGATTGATTCCTAAGAATTTCATTTTTTTGGTTGTTATCATGAAGGTTATGCTTTCCCTAATTTCTCTCTCTGTGAGTTTGTTGCTGGTGTACAAGAATGATTTTGATTTTTGACTATGGCCTTTGTATCCTGCTACACTACTGAATTTGGATATTAAATCTACAAGTATTTTGGTAGAGAATTTGGGGTCTTCTATTTAAAGTGTCACATCATCTGCAAATAATGATAATTAAACTTCTTCCTTTCCAATCGTTATTCCCTTTGTTTTTTTCTCTTGTATAGCTTCTCTGGCTAATGTTTCCAGAACTATATTGAATAGGAGGGGTGATAATGGACATACTCATTTATTCTTGATTTTAGAGGGAAAGATTTCAGTTTGGACCATTTAATATGATATAAGCTGTTGGTTTGTCATAGATAGATTTTATAAGATTGAGGTAAAGACCATCTCTTCCAATTTTCTGCAGAGTTTTTATCATGAATTCATGTAGGACTTTGTTAAATGTTTTTTTCTGTGTCAATTGAGATGATCATGTGATTTTTGTCTTTCGTTCTGTTAATATGGTGTATCACATTTATTGATTTGCATATGTTGAACCATCCATGCATCCCTGGAATGAATCCTATTTGCTCATGGTGTATAATTTTTTTGATGATCTGCTGTATTCAGTTTACCAGTATCTTATTAAGAATTTTTGCATCAATGTTCATTAGCAAGAATCACCTATAGTTTTCTTTCGGAAGTATTGTTTCCCTTTTGAGTTCTTTAAGGAGTTTCATTATTAATGTCATTAGTTCTTTTCTAAATTTCTTGTAGAATTTAACAGTGAATCTGTCAAGGTTTGAACTTTGTTGGTAAATTTTTAATTACATTTTCAGTTTCCTTGGCTGATATTCCTTTATTTAGAATTTTTATATCTTCTCAATTTAGTTCTGGCAATTTGATTGTGTCTAGGAATCTGTCAATTTCTTCTGTGTTTTTCAGCTTATTAGAGTATGGGTTCTCATAGTAGGTATTGATGATCTCCTGAATTTCTGTGGGATTCACTGACATTCCCCATTTTCATTCCTAATTGCTTAAATTTGTGCTTTTTCTTTTTTGATGAGGTTGGGTAATGGTTTATCAATTTTATTTATTCCTTCAAAGAAAAAACTTTTCAATTAATCAAATTTGTATTTTTTTCATCTCTATTGCATTAATTTCTGCTCTTATCTTTCCAATTTCCTCCCTTGTAAGAGTTTTGGGTTCAATTTGTTCTTCTTTTTCTATAAGTTTGAGGTTCAATATTAGGTTGTTTATTTGAACTCATTCTGTTTTTCTGGTGTGTGAATTCATTGCTATAAATTTCCTTCATAGGACTGCTTTCATTGTGTTCCATAAGTTTTGGTGTGTTTTATTAGCATTATTGTTTAATTTTATATAGTGCTTAATTTTGTCATTAATTTCCTCTGTGACCCATTGGTTTTTCAGAAGGGTGATATTTAATTTCTATGTCACAATGTATTTTTTGTCGTCTCCTTTGTTCTTGATTTTCAGTTTCATTGCACTATAGTCACATAGTATACATGGGATGATTTCATTTCCTCTATATTCACATACAAATGTTTTTTTATTTTATGTTAAAGAGGATAAAACCAAGGAAAATAAAACAATAAAACCAATCAAAACAAACCAGTGTAAGTGATACAGGACTTCAAAACAATACAAAATCAACAATAGTTATCATAATGCCTCTTGTCTTCAAAATAGCAAATAGCTGCAGTTACCTTCAGACATAGTAAAAATCAAACAGAACAGAACAGAGCAGAATAGAATCAATAAAAGTAAAACAATGAATGCAATGAAGGACTTCAAAACAAGACAATAGTAAATCCAAAATGACTACCATAATTTATCTTGCTATCTTTAAAATAGCTGCTCATGCCATTGGATATAATGAAATCAAACAAAACAAAAAAGAGCAAAACCCTACCCAACAAAACAATGAAAATGATGCAGGACTTCAAAACAAGACAATAGAGAATCAACAATGGCTACCCCCCTCAGAAGGAGATCCCCCGCTAGATGCCACACTGCATACTGCTATCCTTTAAACAGATGATCAGACCATTGGCCCTAGATCTGAAAGGTCAGTGAAACACTCAAACACCATAAGCATCAAATTGCATTTCACCTCAATAGCTATCATCACAGAGGCATTGCATATCTGGAGCAACGGAGGAGGAAGGAGCATGAATTTGCACTTCTCTCACAAGCACTACAGTCCCGGGGATAATGAAGGAAACGCAGAGCATGGACTAACACTCATTTTGCAGGCACCACTGTCCTAAGAACCTTCTTTTTCATTTTGTCATTGATCCATTGGAGTGTGTGGTTATTGTGTGGCCTTTTGATTAGACAGTTGAAACTACTTACATCCATGGTAAGTTCCTTATATACAAGGTGTAGAAGTTGTGGTACTAAATGAATGAATAGACTCTTTCTAGGGATACCCCACAGACATGGTTTAATTGCTAGAAGAATAAAGAAATGAGAAAGTGCCTGAACTCTCACTGTAGTTCCTGGAAGTCTATTTGCTGTTTTGGCTCCCAGATGCAGGCCAGATAGGAGTCTGATCATCACATAGCAACTAGAAAAGAATGCAGACAAATGCCTTCCAAGGAGACACCAGAAGGTCTCTGCCTTCTCTGTAGTGACCCTGGGGAGACTGGCAGTGTAGCCCCTGGAAATGCTTAAATTCATTTAGAACCTAATGTTCGGTATGATCTTAGGGAAATTACTGAATACCAATTCCTTCAGTTGCTGAAACTAGGTAGTTTAGGACCATCCCTAAGATGACATCTGTAAAAATTGGTACACTCAATGAATGTGTAGTCAAAATCCTAGAAAGAATTGGTAGAACTGAATATACCACTGACATGAGCCAGAAGAAAAATGCCAAGCTCTTTTTGCACCTCCAGAAAGTCAATACTTTGTAAATCCAGTTAGCTCTAATGTGGATTGGTTAAAAACTCAGCAATCGGCAGTTGTTAGAAGAGTGTATTTGCAAACCATTTTCAGAAAAATATGAAAGTTTTGAGTTTTACCCATTTTTCTGCTTTAAAACAAGGTTACAAAGACCCTGGGAGAGCATGTAAACCCATATAAAACCACTTTTTTCTGTGGTATAGGGAGACTAAGGAATGCGTAGTTCTTTCTTCTGCTAGAGCTAAAGTGCCACATGTGATATTAGTTCTGTTTAGCCAGAAATCCCTTACTCTTCAATTTTATTTTTAAAAATGTTTCATCCACTGACCCCCTACTTTGGTCTTCAAGTATAAATTCTCCCTTGTACATGTTACGCTCAAAGATAAAAACATATTTATCCCGACGGCAAAACCCCATTGCAGTGCTTTCTAGACTTATTTTGACAATCTTGAATAAAGACTATCATACTATATTTTATCATAAGTAATTGAATAATTTTTAAGTGCAGTATTTCTCAGTGCTGCTGTCACAAAGTATCAGAGACTGGATGGTTTTCAACCATAGAAATTTTTTTTTACAGTTTTGGGAGCCAGAATACTCAAATCAACATATCAGCATAATCATGCCAACTCTGAAACCTGCAGGAGAGAATCCTTGGTTGCCTCTTATAGCTTCTGGTGTTAGCTCTCAATCCTAGCATTCTTCAGCTGATATCACTCCAGATTCCTCTCTGACTTCACATGGCATCCTTCTTTTTTTTCATTATTATTTTTTATTTTAAAGAGAATAGACAAAACAAAACAAAACAAAACAAAACAGAACAAAACAAAGCAAAGCAAAACAGAATAGAGTCAAACATAATATAGCATTTCAAAACAGAACACTGCAAGCTATACAGGTTTTCAAAACATAACAACA
>RJWT010035055.1:0-13554 GCA_004365215.1 Cuniculus paca
CTCAATTTTGGTTAAATTTGGAGTACCTTTACTTCCTTTGCTGTGAAGCCCAAATATTTTTGCACTTACATAGTAGACTATCCCTTTTTCAAAACTGGCCACTGTTTAAATGGATACAGCTGTTTTTAGAAATAAACAAATGAAGCAACAAGAGTCTAACAATTGGCAACTATTATTATACATCTGATAGTCAAAGTTAGAGTAGACCTTAATCTCCATGGTTCTTTGCTATTTGGAGGTTTATCTTGTGGGGATTCAGCTTGGGGATACAAACCACACATGACCTACAGCACACATTTTTTCCCACAGCCTTTCTTTAGCCATTTCAAATGAAGGTGGAAAATGCCCACAGATACAAATCCTTAAACACCCTTGTCATTTTCCTTTTTCAAGTTTCCCATTAATGTCAGATGAAAGGAGAGAGATAAGCACCCACACAGCCTTCACAGAACTCTGGTGGTGGCGTGTGTTGGCTCAAATGGATTTTCTGGATACTCACTGACAGCTAAAAGATTTGTCTCCCCTAGTATGTCCCACAGAAGAAGAGCATTACACGCACAACACTAAATGACAGTTCTGAGAATGTCAAGAAGCACAAAGCTTAATCTAATACATGACCAAGAAATAACTCTCCTGATTTCTTAAATGTGTCACATTCTCTATCTATCTATCTATCTATCTATCTATCTATCTATCTATGTATATATATATATATGAGATCTCTATAAATTGGATCCTATCACAAACCATTTCAGAAGCTCACCATGCCTCATTTCTCTAATCTCAAATTGCCAAGTCTTCCTTTGAAACTAATTATATATTCATTAAGCATCTACTATGAGGGAGAGAGGAGACAGCAGTGAGTAATAATGGCATGGCCCTTGGCCTCCTGAAACTTGGAGTCTGGTGCTAAAGACTCACCACAAAGAAATGAGGCAAATCAATAAAAATCTAGGGGTTGTAATATGCATTATGAAAGTCCCAACAGGCTGCTTAAGTAAATAGTAGGGTAAGTGAAAATGTCTCTCAATAGGGAGACCAGGAAAATTACTTCGAGGGAATGACATTTCAACTGAGACCTAGAGGATGGGAAGCCTGTGTACAGACACAGAAAAAGAGTATCCCAGTCATAGAAAAGAGCAAATGCAGAATTCTAAGGCAGGACAAAGCTTAATGCATGCTAAAAATTATCATAAAGACTGGATGGCGCATGATGAATGTGGGGGAAGGAGCCTGAAACACCACCCCAAACAAAAACACAGGTTCAGATAGCACACAGTCTTGAGGAAAGTTAACAGACAGCACATTAGAAAGGCTGTGGTCATTTCTATCACTTCTTGCTTGCACTAAAGATTCCAAAAACAACTTTCAAATACTATGTCTTACTTCCAGAGCAGCTCCGTCACCAACTCAGGACACAATGCCCTTCACACTCACACTATAGCCAGGGCAGTGACCAACTGGCCCATCAGGTTATTTACATAACCCTGAATCTGTGATGCTTAGATCTTGAAGGTTTCCCCAAAGCCTCAGGTGTTCAGAGGTGGGGCTTTCCAAGGGTGATCAAATCACTGGAGTGATCTGCTCTGCTCATCAAATCTATCTTCATTCCTTGATGAGTTGATAACTAAACATGCTGTTAGGACGCTGGTTTGGTAGGAGGAGGTGGTTGCCTTTGCAGGATGTATCTCTCACTGGTGCTCTTGGCTTGTGCTTTGCTTCCTGGCAGCCACGAAGTGAAGAGCTTTGCACCACCGCACCATTCTGCTATAGTTTCTGCCTTCGAGCCAACTGAACAGACTGAATCCTCTCAAACCGTGAGCTAAAGTAATCTTATAATCCTTTCCTCCTTTAACTCGCAGGCATTCAGAATTTTGACCCAGCAATGGGAAGGCTGACCAATACAGCTCCTTTCTAGCCACACCTCCAATCTTCTCATCCAAATTAAATGCAGCTTTCCAAGGCGCATTGTGGTCACCTGCCCCCAAAGGTGATGACCTTGAGCAACCTTGCCCTGTCATTAGATATCATAGAATTTTTACAGCTGACCGGCTGTTTTTACTTCCTTTTCAATTATTATTTTGAAACACAGATGAAACATTTTGGACGCACAAGTGACCCAGGAAATTCTAAGTCAAAGCCTTGCTTAGCTGCAGCTGGCCCAGCCAGGTCTCTGTTGCAGACAGGATTTCATGCTTTCCAAACCCACAACAGACTCCAACACCACTCCCTACAGTCACTCCCTTAAGGAATGGAATTGTATCAACAAATACACAAGCTATGTCCTCCCATAGAAGAAAAAGGCACAATTGATATCAGTGAAGAAATATGCTCACTGCCGTCCTCACTGCCTTTCCTGTGAAAATGTCTACAGAGTTAGGACTGTTGAATTTGTTACCTTCCAATCTCAGAAGCACAATTACTATGTAAAACAGAAGAGAAAATGGATCCCAGAAAGACAGAGTGACCTTGAAGATATATGTAGAAGACATATCAAAATCTTAACCTTAGTTTTGCTTTATTATGAATCTTCACATATCTTCTCATCCCCTTAAACTAGTTTATAATTTTAAAAGAGTGTGTATCTCTATTTTCTGAGGACGCTTTGTGTTACCAGCTGAAGCAGGATAGAATGTTGTTTACATGCAGTTTCAAAGCCAAAATAGTTCCTTAGAAATTCCCAAGTGACTGGATAATTTAATTTGAACTTTGACTTTGCTCCACCTCAGTTCCCTTTTCTGTAAAATGGGAGCAGATGGGCATTTACCCTTTGGAATTCTTATAAGGATTAAATAAGTTGAAGGAAAGAACATATATAACAGTAGCCAGCACATTATAAGTATTTAATAAATATTATATATTACTATTAATTGATCCTGCAAATAAAAACTGACTGGAAGTACTAAAAAAGTTACTATGAACTAGTAGCAAAGACAGCATCATGGCTTCGAATGATGGCAGCAGGTCTCAACATATCTATTGAATGTGCACACTGCCCCTGAGAGTGGTAAGATTTTCAAAGGCAGGGTTCACACACAGAGTTCACATATTTGGGGATGCATAGATAGGAGGGGAGCAGATTCAGAGAAAAAGTCATAAAACTCAACTTTCACTTGCCTCTTGCAAGACTGGGGTGAGTTTGCCACCCTATACTCTGTCTTTAGCTAAGTAAGGTAATTCGTAACCATCAGTCATGACTGCCAAGTTGACTGGATTAAGAAACGCCTCACAAATTAGTAGAGCACACTTCTAGGTGTTTCTAGAGATGACTGGCATGTTAGTCAGCAAACTGAGGTAAGGAGATCCTCCACCCTGATTGTGGATGGCATCGTCCAATAGGATGATGCAGCTTAGATGGGTTAGAAAGAGAAGAAAAAAGTTGATCTGTGTGTGAAAAACTCCACTTTGCTTGAGGGGTGTGTCTTTTCCTATGGCCATCACCTGTGGACATCAGCCTTTCAAGGTGGACTCGTAGTAGTAACTTTCCTGGGAGCTTCTAGGCCTTCAGTCTGAGACTGGCACTGGGTCCTTTGTCCCTCTTGTTTTTCAGCCTCCAGTTTCTCAGACTGAGCAGCTACTGAAACCTCTTCCTCTTCACCATACAGATGGCCATTGTGGACTCTCTTGCTTCTTATCTTGTAAACTTATCTAATAAATCCTTTTGCATAATTATATATAAATGTATGAAATATATATATATTCTTTTCCCCTATGAAATGCTAATGAATATACAGTTACCATAGATTTTAAGGATGAAAGAGTAAGAGTGAAGAGTGGCAAGGCTGGATAAAGTAGAGGATGAAGACACAGCCAAGTTCAGGATCACTGAAGTAGGTGGGAAACTGGGTATTTACCAAACAAAATAACGACAAATTAGTTTGGACCCTTAAATCTCATGTCCCTCCAGCCTATTGACTTTGTCTTATACAAAGCAATGAAATTAGCTGAGGTGAGCTAATGCAGAGTCATTCTGCTGGATACCCAGACTTTGGCTTAGTTGACCCAGCATCTGGCTTTGGGACCCACAGCGTTGCCTGTAAACCAATGACTGACTCATGGCTGGACCCACCTCATGGCAAAACATGGCTTGACCTCTCTTGAAAATAGATCCAGATTTGGTAGAGATTTACATCTTGATTTTAAACAAAGACTAGTCAAAATGCCCAAATTCCAAACTGAAAATGTAACAGAAGGCTCATAATCTGAAGTCTTAAACTCTGAATTGATATTCCGAAATGCTGGAGACGTTTCTCAGTCATTTCTTAGAGTTTGATTCATTATGTAAAATGGAACAAGGGAACAATCAGTATTATCAAAAGGGCCAATCAGAGAACTATCCTGACACTCAGCTCATATTGTTTTATCAAGATTTATTGTATATAGAGACATCCAGTCAGCAGCAGCAGTAAATGCTATTAGCTCATTGATGGGAAAATCAAAATCCGAGGAAACAAAACAGAGCTTAACAGCACCACAAACATGCAAACAAAGCTTCTTATCAGTTTTCAAACATTTTAGCAAGAGCTATTTAAAAATACAGATGGTCCCTTCCATGTGATGATTTGACTTAATGACAATGTTTTAACTTTACAATGGAGTAGAATACCCACATGACTCTTCCGTTTTTCATGTTCATGACAATATTCAATACATTGCATAAAACATTCAACATTTTAATATGTGTTAGATAATTTTGCCCAACTGTAGGTTAATGTTCTAAGCATGGCTAAGATAGTTGAGGTTAAGATAAGTTGTTAGCAAGTCAGATATATTAAGTGAATTTTCAATTTTAAGATAATTTCAAATTCTCTTGGATTTATTGGGATATAACTCCATTGCATGAAGGAGTGTGTGTCCAGATTTAAAGTTGGAGTTACTTTTTCTTGCTGATTCTAAGGTGCCTTTGATGCTCAAAGTCATAAGACATCACAAACAAGAATATGGAAATGGACCTGGTGTGGGAGTTTCAGTCATATACAGGGACCACTTTATTTCACAAAAGAATCAATATGGCTCTTAAATATAGATATGATAGCCAATGCACATAAATGGGACACTATTCTTGTCTGTTCACTTACTTTGGTTGGCCCACAAAGTTGGCCTCAGTTCTAGCTGCTACTGAGAAATGGGGAATAAGAATAGTTACTCAAATCAGATTGTATATAAGACAAAAATGCCTTCACTTTCAATAGAAATGAAACTCTTGTTGAGGTATAAAAAAGTGCTAAGGACTAGTTCTTCTTGTCATTAGCAATTGAGAATAAGGAACTTAGAAATCTGGTCTGACAGTAACCCGCTTTCCACATGAGAGCATGGTATAATTGTTGGATATGTTTCCCCAAGTGGAGCTGACCTATTTATTTCTGAATATCTGAATGATTAAAAAATTACTCTTGCAAATTGAGGGACCACTGACAAGAGATAAAGGATTAGCATATAGTTTTCCTTATGTTGTGTGTGAAGAATGGGAGAAGACCATGAAGGAAGGTTACAGTGAGTGATTATCCATTTTCAGGGACTGTTGATTTGCAAGGATTCTTTTTCTTATTCCAGGCAGAAGTTTATTGTCTGGTTTATTTGTTTGACTGTATCCATGTCTGTATTTGTACACTACATAGCCATAGAATGAGGCTGAAAGCTGTTGTGTGTGTGTGTTTAGTTATATACGGTTGTGGTAGGTTGTAGAATGCTGTCCACTAATGTGACGGTCTGTTACGGTGTTTCTGTAAGAGAAATGCTTCACTTCTTAAATATCATTTCTCAGTTTTCACTGTGAAATAGGAATTGATTACTGTAGTCAAAAGTTGTAAATAACATGCATGATTGAGAACACTACAGGTGGCCTAGTCCATGCAGGATGCTATGACAAAAATTGACTAGGTAACTTACAAAAAACAGAAATTTATTTCTCACAGTTTGAGACACTGAGAAATCTAATATCATGGTGTAGAAAATGTCTGGTGAGGACCTTCTTCCTGACTGATGGCACTTTCTCTCTATCCTCATGTAATAAGAGGAGCAAAGCAGCTCCCTAAAACCTCTATTGTAAGGACTTTAATGCCATTCATGAGTAGTCTGTCTTTATGATCTAATAATCTTCCAAATATTCTAGCTCTCAATGCCATCACCTTAGGAGATATGGCTTATCTCTAGATATATTCTCAAAGCCTCATGTTCATAGGTGCGGCTTTTGAGAAGTGACGGGATCTGGATTGTGGAGGTGTGATAATGGATTAGTCCACTGATAGGTTCGAGGTTGTGATACTGAAAGAGAAGCCTGTTGGGAAAAGATGGGGCACTGTGGGTATGGTCTGGAACTGTATATACTCCCCACCCCTCCCTCCCTTGATCTTGCCCTGCTTCCTACTTGCTGTGCCAGGAGCAAGTCCTCTGCTGTGCTTCTCTGCCATGCCACCCTACTTTAGAGCCAGCCGACTATGTCTGAAACCTCTACAAACTGTGAGTTAAAATAAACCCTTCTTCTTTTAAATTGTGGGTGTCAGGGATTTTGTCTTAGCAAAGTGAAAATAAGTAAGATAGAGGGTTAGGAAATTAACATGTGGATTTTTGGGTGAAACAGGCATTCAGACCCTAGCAAGGACATATGTGTGTGCAATATAAACAGACATGTTTTTATTAATGAAAAATAAAACAATTCCATTTTAAGGTAAAATATTCAATTGTGCTAAAATATGAAAAATGGAAAAAGCCAAAATTTGTATGAATACACTATGTAATGGGTCTTTAAAAATTTTTAAATTACCTTAGTTTATAAAACTTGCGAATTTAAGAATCTGAAAAGAAATTAGTTTTAAAAGTTTACAAAAGCCAGTTCAATTTTCATTTAAAAAATGCTCATGAATTCTTTAGGTATTTTCTCTTTTCTGGGCAGAAGACCCAACACTTGGAACTTAAAGGAGAAGATTATTCTGTCTCCCGTATTCAGTCCATGATAAGTTGACTTTGAGGTGTAAACAACATAGTGGAATGACCCAAGTGAAGGGCATCTGCTAATCCTGTGGCATCCAGGAAGCCGACAGAGAAAGGAGGGGCCAGGGTCAAGAATGCATCCAGTGACCCACCTCCACAGTGATCCACCTCCAAACAGATTCCACCTCTGAAAAGCACATTACATGGAACTCATTAGAGGACAAATCTCCTGATGAGTATAGCACCTCATATTGAATCACTTTCCAAGCACATGAGGATTTTGGATGATATTTTAGATTTAAACCATACTACTTTACTATATCACATACTACAGTAATGTAAAACTAGAATGTGGTTTACTACTCTAAGAAGAGATAGTAAATGTCATTCTTTAACTTCCAAGTAATTTATCAGAATAATAGAGATTTAATTATTACCAGAATAATTTTTATGCTTTGTGCTGACTTTCCACGCCTTTGATTTTTAAAAACCAAAGAACAAAGCAGTCAGAAAAAGCTACAGTTTCCTACAGCTACACTATTTGACATACTCCTTTCTAATTATTCCTTTTCTATATTCCTTTTCTAATTTATCATTCTGATAAATAACAGCAAAACCATTCATTATTTATTAACACTTAAGTTCTATTTGAATAACCTGCTGCTACCCCTGATAGCTCTTTTTGATCTTGCCTTTTCACAATAAAACACCACAATCAGAAATATATCACATCACCCTTGGCACTTACTGTGTGGCCAAAATGCTAACAACTGAGTTCTTCATCTTGACATCAATGATGTAGTGCTATCATGCAGAGTATGTGTTCTCAATTATGCATATAGTGGTCAAGTCATGCCCTGTTTTCAGAGACCTGATGTTTCTAGTATTATTAGTATATTAGTATAAATACTACTATTATGTTATTAATATAAATATAATGACATTATTACAGCATATTAGTATTAATTAATGTTAGTTATTGTTATTAATGTTTCCAAGATTACATACTTTATAATATTCATTAGGATGCCCTGGAGATGTTTTCATGCCTTCACTGGCCATCACATGCTTTCTCCCTCAGGAGAAACAATAATAAAGTAATTATAAAATTTTTGTGAAATTATTATTATGTACTGGTAGACAATTTTCTCCTTTCTCACTCTTTTTCATCATATCTAGCTATTATCCATAGTAGTTTATGAGTTTCTCTCATGCTCGCCTGGAGGTTTACTAGGAGTCTGAGACCACAAATTAGGTCCTTGGCAGAAGGACTGATAGTTGGTGGAAACAACTGTACCAGGTATTCTTAATCGCTGATGTGGGAAGGACTAGACTTCTAGCTTCCTAGCATATGCTTACGTGGCTTGGACAACAGTGAGACTATTCAAGAGGACCAGGTGGGTTCCCTTCACTCCTGAGGTAGAAATGTCTTAGAAAGAGACCACTGACTCAAGGTCCAGGAGAGCAGGAATGAACAAAGTAGGGATAAATGAAATTAAGAAAGCAGTTAATTGTGCTTATTTTTAAAAAGTATTTTGTTAGCAATGCTTTCTAAAATATTTTCTTGTGTACATTTAAAGAATCCCCTTTTTATTCCTTGTAATTCTAAATTTGGTAGCTCATGATATTGCAAACAAAATTAAACTTTTTTTAAAATGATAATTTATTCTTATACCTAAGAATTCTGGAAAAATAGTTTACCAGAGTTTCTTGCTTCATATGGCAAGATGGATGTTTGCATAGATTTATAAGTGTTCATCCTCTTTTTATGGAGCTATAATTGAACAAATTGATTTCTAAATTTAGCCCATATCTGGGTGTCTCCACTGAGTTAAATTCCTTTACCTTGATATGACAAGCTATCAAGGGACAAAGGTTGAGCTTTGTATGTGGAATTAATGTCCACAAAATTATGTTGGGAAATTGCTATGTGTCTATGCTACAGCTTCCATACTTATAGCCAGTAAAGAGACTTACTTCCAGGTAGTCTCCAAACTTTAGCAATTTGGAAGATTGTCAAAGAGGAAAGAATTCCCAGACATTAATTGCAGTCACTATGCAGGTATTTTCCTTCTTGTCAATACTTGTCAGGCAACATGCTGAGGATTTTACATGCCTTCTGGTCATTAATCTCCATCATAACTCTGTCAGAAGAGTATGATTATGCTCACTTTTGTTACTGAAGAATTAAGTGTTGAGAGCTTAGCGATCTTCTGGGGGTTTAATTCTTAGGAATTTGATGGGTTAAGTGGTTAGATGAGGCATGTAGATAAATAAATATCCCACAAAAATATATAAAATATAAGATAGATGCTAAGAAAGTGTAGAGTGCAGTTCTGATTGCAGACCAGTGAAAAGAAACCATCAGGAATAATTCTGTTTATTTGTTTCTTTTGTGACAGGGTTTAGAATAGCCATTCTTACACATTGTGGACTGGGTGAAAACTGACATGATCTTTTGGACTTTTTTGGCAAAATGCATCAAATTTTTACATGCATTGTTCTTTGACTTGAGAATTGCATTTTTAGAAATTTAACTAAATGTTATGGTTTGTATATAAGTGGCCCACCTAATCCTTAGGGAGTCATGGAAGGAGCTGAATCTAGGGCTTGTGATTGACTCGTTGTCTAGTGCTGGGATTGGTGGTGTGAGCTCTGCACCTGCCCAGGGGTGGTGGAAGGAGGTGGGTTCTCTCTTTTTTGCCTGGTTCACTCTTGTTGCTTGCAGCCGCCATAAATATACCACCCTGCCTTGGAACCAGCTAAGAATGGACTGAAACCCCCAAAACTGTAAGAAATAAACCTCTCCTTCCCTCACTTAGGGCATCAGATATTTTGTCTCAACAACGAGAGAAAAGTAACCAAGACACGAAACATACTTGTTCATATTATTAACTCCACCTCCTGACCAAAGAGCAACAAGATAAGTGACTCCACTATCTGAGGAGTATCTATCAGATACAAAGATTTCACAGCACTATCAGTTCCTAAAAATCCCAAGGAAGTTCAACCTGCAGAGTGGCATTTAAAATCCCTAAGTCAAGACACTGCTTGCCAGTAACCAGCTCAGAGGGAAGGTAGGGGCAGGTCCTGCTCTGCATGCATGCCAGCAGACAAAGGGAGACACTGTTCACAGGTAACCAGCTCAGAGGGAAGGCAGAAGCAGTCCTGCTTCATGTGCATTCCAGCAGCTCTTGGGACACTTCTGCCCCAGTCAACCAGTAAGGGCTGGGAAAAACAGAAGTGGGCCCTACATCGGAGCCACTATTGGATACCTGTAGCCAGCACTAGCCACAGAAACCAAACAGTCACACTCCAGAGAAATTGTAGCCAATGTGGGAAGTGTCCGGAACCCCACTACCCACTTGATTGGAAGAACCCAGGAAAATGTCAAGACAAAGAAACAAAAGGTAGTCCCTGGACCCCAACCTAAGCAGAGCAAGTCCAGGAGATGAAAATGTGGAAGAGATCGGGAGTCACACACCTGAAGTTTCTGCAGTGATGGCAACTGAAGCAAAGAGACAACTCCATGAGGCTATAAAAGAAATTAGAAGAGAAATACTATCTCAGGTAAAAGAAGAAATGAAAAACATAATAAAAAAATTGCTAAGCTTCTCTAAAAGGAAGGAAAAAAATAGAGGAGCAAAGGAAAATGAGGGAAACCATGAATGAACAATATAAGAGAGATTTCAAATGCATGAAACAGATTCAAAGAGATATCCAGGAAATTAAAAACTCCATTTAAAGCTGGCAAAATCATTTGAAAGAAACTGAAGATAGACTTTCAGACCTTGAAGACAGGTGTGCAGCTTGTGATCAGGAAAGGAAAGAACTCTTAAAAATAATGAGGAACCAGGAAATAACAATTAAACGACTGCAAGATGAAGCAAAGCAAAATAATTTACAAGTGATAGCATCAATGAAGAAGCAGGGGTCAACACAAAAGACATTAAAATTCTATTTACAGAAGTACTAGCAGAAAACTTCCAAGCATGGGAGAAAGACATGCTATTCAGGTAAGTGAGGCAATAGAACTCCAGCTAGCCATAACCGAAGTAAATCTATACCCAGACATATAATAATCAAGATTACAGAAATTCGACACAAGAACAGAATATTAAAAGCTGTTCAAGAAAAGAAACAGATCACCTATAAAGGAAAACCCATCAGAAGCACAACAGACTTCTCAACACAAACCATCAAGTCAAGAAGAGATTGGAGTGAAATATTTCAAGTCCTGAAAGAAAACAATTTCCAACCCAGATTGATATACCCTGTAAAACTATCTTTCAAAATTAATGGAGAAACAAGATACTTCCATGACAAAGAACAACTGAAGGAATTCATGACTGCCAAACCAACCCTACAAAGAATACTGAAGGACATTTTAGAAAGAGATAAAAAAGACCATGGCTCCAGGAAGAGCGGCAGAGGGAGATCACCAAGCAGGACAGACAATAGAATGGAGGGGAAAAGCACACAGCCAATGGCAGGAAAATAGCAAGGCAGAGATGAGCCAGTGCATGTTGGCCATAACCATTACTGCAAATGGCTTCAATTCACCAATAAAAAGAAACACAAGTAGGGTGAATCAGGAGAGAGGATCCATCAATATGCTTTTTCAACAAACACATTTAACTCAAAAGGGAATTCATAGATTAAAAGGCAAAGGAGAGAAAACAATGCTCTATGTGACAAGGAATCAGAAAAAACAGTAGGGGTAGCTTGTCCATCCATTGCAGAATGGAAGGGAAATATATGGCATTTCTATACAATGGAAAGCTACTCAACTATAAAGAAAGATAACCTTGAGACTCTTGTAGGTAAATGGATACAACTTGAGGGCATGCTCATGGGTGAAACAACTCAGAGTCACATGCGTGAACATCATATTGTCTCCCTAGTATAAGAAACTGGGGAAATTAGTGGGATCCAAAATACAAAATAGAGGTTGTGAAGGTGAAAGGGGAGGAGATGTCTCTAGGGGGAAGGCAATGGCCATTGTTAATCTATTATTCTGTTTTGAAGCCCTGTATTGTTCTCATGGTTCTGTTTGGCTTGGTTTTATTGTTTAGTTATGTTTGATTTTATTATATTTGATGGCATGGACATCTATTGCAAAAATAACAAAATGGATTATAGCAGTCATTATTGATTTCCTATTATCTTGTTCCAAAACCCTTATTGCTTTACTTGTTTTCTTTTGTTATTTTATTCTATTTTGCTTTGTTTGATTTTGTTATGTGTGATGGCATACACAGCTACTTTGAAGATAAGATGCATCATGGTAGCCTCTGTTGTATTCCTACAGTCTTGTTTGAAGTCTTGTATTGCTTTCATTGTTTTCTTTTGATTGGTTTTATTCTATTCTGTTTTATTTGATTGTATTATATACCTGAGGGTATGGGCAGTTATTTTGAAGATAACAAGAGGCATTATGGTAGCCATTATTGATTTCCTTTCATCTTGTTTTGAAGTCTTGTATTATGTTCATTGTTTTGTTTTGATTGACTCTTCTATTTTGTTTTGTTTGTTTTTATTATGTGTGATGATATAAACAGCTACTTTGAAGATAACAAGATGTGTTATGGTAACCACTGTGGTATTCCAACTGCTTGGTTTTGAAGTCCTGTATTGCTTTCATGGTTTTGTTTTGATTGGTTTTATTCTGTTCTGTTGTGTTTGATTTTATTATGGCTGATGGTATGGGAAGTTATTTTGAAGATGGCAAGGGGCAACATGGTAACCATTGTTGGTTTATTTTTATTTTGTTTTGAAGTCTTGTATCACATGATTTGTTTTGTTTTGATTGAATATTCTGTTTTATTTTGTATTTGTTTTATTTTCTTTGAAATAAAAAAAATAAAATCCTTAAGTCCAATATTTTACTCATAGGACGAATCTTTCTCAACTCCTTGCCACTTTCTTTTTAACTTTACTCAATAGAAATTTATCAGCTTTAGGCAATATGAAAACCAGCTGTCTTACTAGTCCTTTAAAAGTGAAGAAGTTAGTATAACACATTGATATTATATTTTAAACGTATTTTGTTTACACTTAATAAGAAGAAAAACTGTTAGAATTTATTGAAAGATGGAAGTCAAACAGGAACACATGCGCAGGATAATGTCTGAGAGGGAGGGACTCAAAGCACTCATTTATGTATTTTCAACATCTAAATGTTGCTTGTTGTTTATTTGGTGACCTTGTCTATCTGCATTCACAACCTCAAGTCCAACATCTTCATTACACACATGTTCCAAATATTCCACCAGGAAATATGTTGGTTATAAAACATCCAAGCAGACATCCATGCTGGAAGTTATTCAGAAACTTCTACAATTAAAAAAAATTCTCATTCAATTGGAAAATGGAGTTAAGAGGAATTTATTGGCAAGAATAAAAGAGGTTTCTGGCAACAATATAGTAAGATTTCTGAATATGTAAGATTTCCTGGCACTACTACTAAAAAAAAGATCACCAATTCTTAACAGTGGTTTTATTTTCCCTAAGTATTTTGTTTTCATTCAGAAATATGTACTCTACATTTCTTCCAAGTTCATCCATATATAGGTCAAGAAGATTCAGTTCTCTGATGGCAATCATCAATAACAGATACTGAAT
>RJWT010035056.1:0-13549 GCA_004365215.1 Cuniculus paca
GCTGTTTTTCCTACCTCCTCCCTCTACCCCCAGCAGCTCTTGCATCTGTCCCCCAGGTAGCCCATGGAAAAGTGAAATACTAATTTGTCATATTCATACAGACATAAATGTATGGCTGGTTAGGCAAATATACATTTAGAGAGGTTTTGTCTTTTCTTGTTTTACAAAAAAAAAGAACTTGACACCCAGGGTTTTGTTTTGTTTTGTTTTGCTTTGCTTTGTTTTTTTGGTTTTTTTGAGACTTGCTTCCCCTCAAAAACACACACAAGCCTTGGCTGTGTTTTATTAGTAGTGTTCACTGCTAATCCTCATGTTTCTACCGGGCTCTGCCTGAGCACCGATGCCAAGGGTTCTGCCTCAATAGGCAACGTCTGGCTGGCATCTTGAACCGGAGGCTCTCCTACAGTTAGTAGTTTTCACTGGGTAATGTACTTTCCTGTGGCTCATTTGGCTAAAGAATACATGCATTTTTAATGCAGACAGTTGTTACAAGATAAAGCAATATTCTGAACTGATTGTGAACAATGAAGCTGACATACAAATACCATCACTGTTGTGAGGATGACAGCAGAAGACTTGGCAAAAGGCACACACCCAGCAGCCTCCAACACAGTACTCAAGTCAACCTCTATCAACTCCTAGCACCCCTGGCACTAGATTCTGCATGGGGAGAGGGTTCTAAGGTTACAAACTCAGCACAAGTACCTGGTCGCCATATCCCTCAGTTTTCAGAATCTAAGACTCACAAACCTCCAGGCGTCTTCTAACTCTCACTACTGCAATCTGTTCTGATGTTGGCTTCTCCATTCTGCATGTGGAGCTGGCCCTATGGATGCCCTCTATTGGGATCTACACTAGGCCAGCTCTCCTAGGCCTTCCTGGCAGGAGCTGTCTACCAGTTGCACACTTGACCTCACTTATCACTGCCACCTGATGTGTTCCCAGGCCAAGAGGGAAAGGGTGGTACTCAGAGCCCAGTCAGCTACCAGTCATAAGGGTCATCCCACTCCACCACCTGCTTGTGACACTGGACAGACACCAGGCTGCAAGGGCTCTTAGTGAACAGGTCAGGCACAGCCAGATCACCAGGTGTTAAAAGCTGGGAAAGAAAATGCCCAGTGACAATGACAACCCATGGGGAGAAGAGGCCAGGTAACACAGGAAGCCTGAGAGAAATGAAGGGGCACAAGAGACTTGGCCAGCAGTTTCAGTCTGGCTGCCAGGCATAGCATCCCTCAGGTAGGTGGCAATGCTACAGCATGGTTGGTCTCTCATTACCAGCACCTGACCAACAGGGAGGGCAGCTCAAGTCCTCGTGGTGTAACTTGTGGACAATGACTTCAGCACCACCACAGGAACCCCAGCCTAGTTAAGACTTCTAAATGCATGGTCCTAAATGTTGCACTTCCTTTTAAATGGGGTCACCTACACCCTAGGAAGTCAACAAAGAGCAAGCACAGGCAGCCCAGGGAAAAGCAAGGCCAGTGGGTGCCCACTACTCCAACTCAGCCCCAACAAAGACGAGCTTCCTGCAGTGATACTGAATCCCACAAAAACCCCCAAGGAAACAGCCAACGTGATAAGAATCAGCTCTATGATTCAGGCCACCAGGAGAGACATGGTCCTAATCCACCTCAGATCAGTGTCCGATTTAGGGAATATGATTGAGAAGCAATTAGGGGCAGGAGTGAAAAATGTAGAACATTGCAGTCAGGCATGGGTTTTTCAAACATGCACTATTGGGATGGACCAGTGAAGACAGAGGTGGTAGAAGGATGGGTTGTGTCCAGTTTGCATATTCAACCTAATAGGAGGCCCCAAGGCCTACCCTTTGTCAGGGGTAAACAGCTCAGCTACAGCCAAAAGGAGGGGACCAGGAGCCACCTGGGCCTCTGGATCCTCATCTGACAGCACACCAGGGATGACACATGGGCTGTTTCCCAGGTATAACAAGGACATCACACATGCCAGGCCTCCTCCCTTCACCCACCCCATGGGCCGCCCACAATCACTTGCTCAGATGCCCAGGTACCCAAAATGAGCTATTATGATTCCTCCTTACTCTAAGATTAAAATCCATGCTGTCTGATTCTAAAATGTTTTGCACTGAATGTAAAACATCCACATAAAATGTGTTTCCTCTGAGACCTTGGTGAGTTCTGTGAATATTGGGTAGCAACACAAAAACACAGTAATTCTAAATTCAAGCCAACAGAAAAGGCAGGAAAATCTGAGTGGAGTTCTTGATCTATACAGGTAAGAGTTCCCACCAAGCAGGAAAGAACCAAGGATGGTTTTTCAGTTTGAATTTCAAAATATAAGACAAAAGAAACAGCTCTTCTACATTTTGACCTTACTCTAATGAATGCTATAGAGGGTAAAATAACAATGCTAAATAACTAATGCTGGCCAGGCACACACCTGTAATCCCATGTCTTGGTTACTTTTCTCTCATTGCTGGGACAAAACACCTGACACCCAAAGTGAAGCAGGGAAAGGTTTATTTAGCTTACAGTTCCTGGAGATTTCAATCCATAATTAGCTGGCTCCAAGGCAGGGTGGCATGGCACTGGGGCAACACTTCAAGGCAGCAGCCAGAGCAAAAAGAGGAGAAAACAAGCCTCCTCTCCTCCCTTATATTGTACACAGGCCACCACCCTCCCAGGGTGGGTGTAGCACTCAAAAACTCTGCTTGCCCTCTTTGGCACAGGATGAGGATATTTACAAAGTAAGAAACCTGGCTCCCTGCTGAGTCTCTCAATTAAACTTTTAAACTGCTCAAGTTGACACAATGTATCAACCATAACATCCCAACACCCTGGAGGCTCAAGCATGAGGATTGCCATAAATTCAAGACCATCTTGGACTATATAGGGTGAGTTCAAGGCCAGACTGGTTACATAGTGAGTTCATGGCCAGTCTGAACTGCATAGCAAGACTCTGTGTGTGTCAGTCAATCAATCGATAAAGCAAACCCCCATGATGCAAAAACTGCTATTGAAGATGTTGTGTTTTCAGATAATGGAGGCAGGCATACACCCAACTATGATCCAGAGATACTCTGCACTATGCTTAATCTCATCATCAACTTGACTGAACTGAGAAATGCATAGGGAATTAGTAAGGAAAACTTCTGTGAGGGTGTTTCCAGAGAATACTAGCACGTGGAACATTAAACTGGGGGTAGAAACCTACCCTAAACACAGGTTACACCATCCAATAGGGTGAGGACCCAGATGGAACAAGAGAGGAAGAAAGAAGAAGCCTGCCAAAACAGGCTATCTTTCTCTAGTTCCTGACTACAATGAGGTAAGCAGCTTTCCTCCACCATGCTCTTTTGCCATAACATTTCTGCCTAAAAGCAATGGAGCCAGATGACCATGAACTGAAACTTCTGAAATCATGAGCCAAAATAAGCTTTTCCTTTTTTGAGTTATTCCTACGTATTTTGTTACAGTGATAGAAAGTTAACACCCCCAGGCAATAGGTTTGCTAATAGTGCAAACATTGGTCCAGAAGGAGGACTGCGAAGGGTACATGCCATGGTTCCCAGAGCACTTCTTTTGCTGCAACACCAATCACACCCACCTCAAGGTCCCCCATGCTGCTTTGCACAGAAATCAGATGGAAAAGGGGATGAGGAGGTGTGCCATGCGTGGAGGTTGGTCCCAGCTCCAGAACTGAGCAGGCTGCAGGAACAGGAGCAGGACACAGAGTTCCTACTTCTGACCAGTGCATGGCCAGAGGATGACCCCATAAAAGCTTCCACAGATTCAAGTCCAGAGGTGGACAGTAGACTGCATCAGTCCCTCTTCTCTGTGGGACTTTATCCAGATGGGCCTGTGCTGTGCTGCATCCACACAGGCCTCTGCCTCCTGTCCACTCTTTAGTGTTCCCAGAACCAAGAGACAGACATCATCCAGAGGCCAGTGGGGTGAAGGAATGTAAGTTAGGTGCTTTCAGAATGCACATTCCCAAGTCCACTGGATAGCTGACCACATAGATCTATGGCCTCTTTACCTCCCTGAGGTAACTCAGCATCTGATAACAGGTTCAAACTGTGGACAGAAGATTGTCCATTTGGACTGAGGCTAGAATAAGCTGAGGTGCAAAGCCACCTCCTGTCAGCCTCTAAGGACAGCAGGAGAAGTCAGAGATGGCTCTTTACAGCAGGGACCATCCCTGGCAGTAACACGTAGACCTCACGAAGGCAGGAGGCTCCCTGCATTCCTCTACATCCCAGGACATGGGGCCACCCTTGCCTTCCTTTCCCATGTGGCACCTGGAGACTTGGCAAGCTCCAGGGACCATGTTGGAAGGCAGGCCTACTTATAGCAGAAAAAAAACCCCACACCTTTAAGAAACACATGCTACACACAAATGCACAAAACCACAGGAGAGGCTCAATTAGAAATGTGTCTTATGTATGTGAGAAAATGAGGGGAAGGAGGCAGCTGTTGCTTAATCCAGACTGAAAGATGCAAAGCACGGAACCAAGCAAAGAGTGTTCCTGGAGGGAATAAGAGAAAGGCCAGAAGGTAAATTTCAATGGCCTCCTCCTCAATCTTGCTGGAACCAGGAAACCGTGTGAGGTCAGGTTGTTTGACCCTTCATCCACCCCTAGAGCTGTGCTGGAACAGACAGAAGGATCATTCTTTGTGGCAGCACTCAGGGCCCTGTTGGCCATGCATGGAAAGACTCTGATATATAAGACTGCTCAGAACATATCCTGGTTCTGTGTGAAACCCTAAGATGACATCTAGATTTGAGCTATGGGTTTCAGCTCGACCTGGCAGCCAAAAAAAGTCTACTCACGTCAGCTCCAGTGGAAAACCAAAGTCAACCCTTGCTGGCTGAGATCCCCAGGTCCCTGCTGGGTATTTCTGGTCTTGGGCAACCTAGGGACCCTTGTGTAAGAGCCAGATCTCCCACACTCCCACTCTTGATCTTCCCCTGCTCCCCCATGGGCTCTGCTCCTGGGCTCCACCTGCAAACCTCACCAAGCTTCCCCCAGAGCCCCTTACACCAGCTCTCCAGAAGCAGTGCCCTAGGCTGTCCATCCCCTTACATCGAAGTCACAGAGCTGGAGAGTCTGACTGACCAGATAGCCTCCACGCTAAGCTGGAGGTCAGAGATAACTGGCTAGCCTAGGACTGGCTACCCTCTACCAGGTGCCATTAACCCACCTCTGTGACCAAGGGGTCCTGGCATGGCCCCTAACCTCCACAGAAGCAGGGAAAGGGGTGGAGTATGGCCAACTCCATACTTTAACATGATCACTCAAGATGAGTTAGCCACTAAAAATGAAAAGCAATGAAGTTTGGCCTCCCAATCCAACCTCACTGCTCACCCTGAAGTATCTGGCTGCAGCTAGATCTCATGTGCCACCCTTAAACAGGTGCTCATGAGAAGTAGCAGGTGCAAAGGCCCAGCTAGGTACCAACCAGGTACCAGGCCGTGGGAGGCAGATGCCATTGTCCACCTATCCTCTATGCCTGTTGAGTCACTCACTGGAGAACTGCCCTCCGAAGACCTCCCCCCAGGAGCCCCAGCCTGCTTTTGACAGCCCAACTGCTGTCTCAGATTGTCACCAAGATCATCTACCAGGAAGTCCAGGAAGGATTTCAGCCCCTTTGTCTAGCTCAAGAGCAACTCTGCTTGGCTACCTGAGTGACTTAAGGCTCTGGGATAGTTTAGAGGCCAGACCACAGAAGAAAGTGAATCCTTGACTCTACACACTGGCTGCTGTGAAAGTGCAGTTATTCCTCTGAAAAGTGTCAGTTCTGTGTAATCCTATCAAACAACGGCAAGCAAGAGACCCTCAGGAAGGGCATGCTTCTGTGAACGCCCTATCATAAAGCCTTCATCACATGGAAAGGACGCTGATTTCATTCCACTGAAATACCTGCCTGACACACTCCCTGGCCTGATGTGTCCCTCATCTGCGATTCAGGAGAAAGAAGCCAACATTTATGCAGTGCCCGTCTGCTGACCTGTGATGCTGATGGATGTTGCCCAGAGACCCCAAGAGCTGCTGCAGTGGTCCACACCTGCCAGTGAGGAGCTGAGCAGGGCACACCCCAGACAAGGCAGAGTTCAGGACCCCCTCGTCCTCACCAGGCCAACTTCTCTAACAGGCTTGCTCTCAGAATAATGAGAAGTGACTAAAAGCTTCCATAAATCACATGATGCACACACAAAGGAAAAAAAAAGGAGCTGTAAGTATTGAAATGACATCAAAATTCTTAACAGCAGCTTTGGAAGCTGAAAGACAGTGAAGCTATACCTTCATTGTCAACACAGACTTCCAACAAATAATTCAACAAAAAACATTCAACAAGTGATTTCCAGCCTAGCTCTAGGCCAGCCAAACTGCAGTATGGACACAATGACAAAAGAATAACAATTGCACACCCACACAACATCCACCAACTCACCTGCCACACACCTTTCTCAAGGAGCTTCTAGAAGATAAGATCCATCAAAATAGAGCCAAAGCCAGAGACAGAAAAACAGAGACCAAGACAGAGACAGAGAGGAGACCCAGGAAACCAGTGATTCAACACAGCAAAGAGACGAAGGATGTCCCACGAAGACAGTGGGGAGAAAAGTCCCCAGACTTCAGCTGTGTATCTAAGAGCAAGAGCTAAGTTGGACCAGGAGGCCCCAGAACTCAGAAAGGATAAAACCAAATAAAAATCACATCAAGGCCATGCAGACACATGTAAAAGAATCCAGAACACAAAAGTTTTGGCTCCCTGGGACAGAAGAGCAAGGGTAAGAGAACGGAGCTGAGATTTTGTTTGTTGCCTTAGAGTACTACTAAGTTTTTCCAAATACATGCTTGAAGTGCTTTGATAAAAACAAAAATCAAATTTAAAAAGTAAAATGAATGACTGGGAATGTAGCTCAAAATTAGAGAATGTGCTAGTATGTACAACACCCTGGGTTCAATCCCCAGTAATCCCACCCCCAAAAAAGGGATAAAATGAATGTCACAAAGACTTATCAGTAAGAATCTATAACCCTGAAGGGGTGTTTATCAATCTCTAAAAAACAATCTAAATATCCAAACACAGAAGTAACTCTGTGGATTTCACAGCACCCTGGTTGCAAGGAGAGGAGTCTGCCTCAAGAACCATTACAACCTTAAACATACTCATCATGTATACAAGGATTTCAGAATCATTTAAATATCAAGGACAAGGATGAGGAATGCACAGTAGAAATGCACCCAGAAAGCTTCCCTTTTTCTGTGCCTCTACCCTATCATACTATCATCTTCCCAGGGCCAGCTCTTAGGGTTTATGGTCACTGCTCAGCACTAGGCAAGAGCCACAGTATCTGTCAGTGACTGAGAGTGATTGTGTCTACAACATCACCCACTCCAGGAGCCAACCTGGGGCTCCAGAAAACCAGGAGCAGCCCCATCCCACTGAGCACCTTACACAGTAGGTTATCACACAGTCAGCATTCTCCAAGTTGATGACATAGCCTTCCTTGCTCTGTAGATGCATGGTGACAGGTGCACCCTATACAGTATAAACTTGTTTTCAGTACAGCACCCTTCCTGCCCTTGCAGTCTCAAACCCAGAAATTTTCCCCCAGAAATACTGGGAAGAGTGTGCCGAAAAGCTGGGGCAGTTTAAACATCCACTCCACACACAGCAGTGGTATTCATCTCTGGGCAGCTTTGGAGGTGAGCTTTACAGCTCTCTTGGGAGTTTCCTGAATTCTCCATTTTTTTACAGTTACAACACATGACTTGTGCAACCAAAACCTATTTCCAAAAATGTGTTCAGTTTTTAAGAGTTCAACCCATGTAAGGTAATATGTAAAATCCCCTGTCTTCTGGGCCGAACCTGGAGCTAGTCACACACCGAAGAACTCAGTCCAGTCTCCGGCAAGTGAAGGAAATTGTTCGAGCACCACTGCCCCTCCTCATCCAGGGTAAGAAATGGTCCTTCGCCAACATCCCGGAGCCTTCCGGAGGGTGACACAGAGTCTGCTGCACCAAGTACCCCAGATCCCCAGGGTACCCGGGCCTGATCCAGACAGAAGCCCACCCTGTCAGCTTTACGGAGGAGCGTCTCACCGACCTTTCTCACTGCCTTCCCAGGACTCGGGGCGCTCCGCGGAGACCCACTTTTAATCTCCAACCTTTGTGGAATTGAAGCAACTCCGGGCTTCGCGGTGTGGCCGCCATCGGCGTCCGAACACTGCCCTCTGTGGCCCATGGGGCGAACTGCGCTGCTGTTCCCGCCGCCAGCAGCCGGCATGGCCCAGCCCCCTGGGTCCCCTCCCTTCTTTTGCACCACGGCCCCTGTAGAGCCGCACTCTCGCCCTGCCAATGCCCCCGTCACCCCAGCCCCCTCAGGAGCTCCCCACCCACCTGAGCAGCTGAGGCCAGCGAGGAGATGTGACTTAGAGCCTAGAATCAGTGATTGGATTTGTCAATTGCTTATTGGATGAATTAGGGGATGATGTGTATCTTCTGTCTGTCCCTAGCCTCACACCACAGCTTCCCTGGGGAACTGAACTCCATCATTTTTCCTGGTCTCTGGATGAATCTGCCTCCTTGGGTATGACAATAAAGTAGATACGAGCTTTAAATTCCAACGAAATGAAGAAAGTAGTAAAGACTTCCATAGGCCCACTCCTTGCACTACTTTGAATAAAATGTAAAGGGCAGTTATGAAATATTCACCACGCTTTATGCATAAAGTGTTCCTTGTACTGAAGGGTAATAACTTCATGAGCAACTGAAGAAACTCAAGTGTCCTCTTGTCTGGATGGATATTAGTTGTTACAAACAGGAATTCTGCATTCTGCCTTGCAGATTGGCTAAACTATGTACAGAGTTGTCCATAATATCTTAAATAAAATATATCATCCACAGAACTTTAAGTATAAAATGAAAAAAAAATACAAAAACAAAAGTGAGGAATGTAGCTTAGTGGTAGAGTACTTGTGGTGCAATTAGAATATGTGGTGAATGTTTAAATTGTTTAAATTTATTGCACTAAAAGATGGATCACCATTTATCCTCCTCAAATACTCCCCATTTCCTTATCCCATAATTGTTGCCACTTTCAGGAATAATTCTGGAAGTCCTCTCATGAGTGTCTTTACAAAGAGTAATCAAAAATACAGTGAATGAGAATGTGTCTTTTACTATAATTTTTTTATTTAAACAAATCATTAACAGTAGTTTTCTGTCAAACTTTACATAAATAGAATTTTTTTTAATATGGAGAAATGTGGAATATAAAAATAGTACATATACTTTAATTACAAATATATTAAAATTATATAAGAAATATCATTTTAGGAAGGTGTGATGGCAGTTTTTCCTCTCTTCACCTGGCTTTTCTGTTACTATAGTAATCTACACATAAAAATATATTTTTTACTGTTGATAAATTGATGTCTTTAAAGTTCATGTCTAAGGAAGTCACTTGGACTGAGCTCATGGAAAAAGTCTCAGACAGAGGCCCTTTAGGGTCTGCTCAGGCTGGAAGTCAGCAGAAAGGAGGGGGCACTGACAGTCAGCATAGAGGGGACCTATCCTGGCCCTCTGGTAAGATGCACCATCTGACGCCGGGCCCAGTGTCAGGAACCCCCAGAAAGGCCACATCCAGGATATGGTGAATACTTGTGATATGGGCCCATTAAGATACGATCAAGACCTTAGGAATCTCTTGACCTTGGGAATGGCCCTTGAACTGATATCCTATCTCCAGTAACGTCACTCACAACTGCCAGAGTCCTGCAGCATCCTCCCTGCACTCTATGAGCCTCTCTCTATCCTCACACACCTCCCACATGGGACTTCCTTCTGGGAAAACAGCAAGAACATACAAAGGGCCATGTGAGTACTGCCAAGGAGGGCAGTGATGAGGGACCCACAGCTAGAAAGTGACACTCAGATAGCTGGGGAGCAGCAGAGACAGAACCAGTAGCCTCTCTAGTGGCAACTGGGCCTGGTAGCTGTGCCCATTCTGGAGAGGTGGCAGCGGGACAATCCTAGGTGTCCCCAGTGAAGACGAGCAGCCTGTGAGTCATTAAAGGTGATGGTCACCTTTTGGTGTGTGTGCCCCCAACATGAGATGGTCGATGCAGCTTTGTGCTCAGAGGCTGAAGGGGACCAACCAGGGAGACTGACTGTGTGAAGCTCACGTTGAGGGAATATTTGTTATCTGTCACTGCATAACAAACCACCTTTTCCCACCTGGGAAACTGAGCATTATTCATTTGTTGGCTCACAGTGCTGTGCCTATCAGCTTTCACATGCAGTTTGGAGCACAAAGCCTGAGTGGAGGAACAGCACAAGCTTTAGTCTGAAGCCCAATAAGGGTGTCAGGAACCTGCCATGGGGCAGAACCTGAGTCCTGGAACAGGCCATGCTTGGCCCAAGCTTTCTTTCCAGGAAAAGGCCTCTCCTTCAGGGCCCTGTCACTGAGCAGGGATCAACATGGCCCTTGAACTGATATCCTATTTCCAGTAATGTCACTGCCAGAGGAAGGTGAAGAAGAGAAACTATAGCTACCTACAGCATCATGCCCTTGCACTGAGGAATCCTCTAGAATGTGAGAGAATAAATTTCTGTGTTTTTTAAGCTCCAGTTGTGGGGTTTTGTTTTGTTTTGTTTTGTTTACAGCAGTGCTGAGAGACCAATGCACAGCCTCAGGAGCTCAAATCTCCCTTTGTGCTGCATGCAGTCTGTTCTGTGCAGCCTGGAGACACCTGCCCCAAGCACTTGAGGCCTGCTGTATCCCTGTATCCACCCAGACTAGAGTCCCTGCAATTGACTAAACTATGACCTCAGTGATTATTGAGTCAGAGGCTTGCAAGGAAAACAATTTAACACAGAACACATAATTTATAGCATTATTTTATGATAGTCACCCAAAGAGTCAAATAAAAAGAAAGAGTACAGGAAATCTGTCCACACACTAAGACCCAAAGAATCCAGCTGAGGGCCTGGATCCCATGGCAACATCCTGCATGAGTCCAGCTGAAGACAATGTCTCATGCAAGTCTGTTTCATGGATCTGTGCTGGGAAGGCCCAAAGGTCAGTGGGGGAAGTCAGAAAGTCTGCACCAGTCAGATGAAGGATCTGTGCCAGTAGGTTGAGGGTTCTGCACTGGAGCCAGGAAGCAATGCTCAAAGTAAGGACCAGGGTTTCCCCTAAAAAGTACCACAGCCATCCTCAGCAACGAGGTCCTGAGCTCCTCTGACGATGAGAACGACAAAATTCATATCAGGAAGCCAGCATGACAAACTTCCAGAGACTAAATAGCACACCATCTTCCCCTCCAGAGCCAGAAAGCGGTAAAGACCAGAGCTCCCCCAAAGTAAACCACAGCCGTTCTCAGCGACAAGGTGTCCCAAGCTCCTCTGATGATGAGAACAGCCAAGTTCATATCAGGAAAGAAGCTCAACAAGCTCCTCCAGGAGAACCAACGGCAATAGGGTAACCAGTAACAACACCCTTGCTCCTCTCCAGTTCTCCTTTTTATGTTGGCAACAATCCTCAGGTGGGCCATCTGCACCCGGCACCATGCTGATTCAGTTCAGCTGGGCGTTAAGTTGACCACCAGCTGTCAACCCAACTCAGTGATTTAGGGGTAGGACTGCAGAGACAGTGCCACTTCTGGATCCTTCCTTCCACAACTTACCAGCCAAGTACAGAGCAAGAAAGTGGGGGACAGCCTCCTGCCAACTCCAGAAGGGGCTTATCACTGGCCCCAACTCCCCCATTGTCTATATCAACAGTGACTCCAGTCTAAATAAACAAGACAAGGACAAAAAGAAGAATCACTATTGTAATTGGTTTCTCCCTGAACTCTGAAAAAGTACCTATGTGTTTCCATTCACCATTCAGAGTGGACTAAGCCAAGATAAACGATGTCTACCCTCAGTCTTATCCTCCTGCTGACCAGACCTGTTCCAGGCTCTAACAAAGGAAAGGGAACAGCAGATTCAAACATCTCTTTCCTTGAAGTTTACATCCCAATGGGAAGGAGAGGGAAAACCAAGATAAATAAGGAAAGTAGAAGATACTGAACATAATAAGAGCTCTACAGAAACATTAATTATTGAAGAGGGCAAAGGAGGGAACAAATGGCAAGGAATGTACAAGATAGATGGGATGGCCATGCTGAACAAGGTGTCAGCTGCCAGACAGCTAGAGGAAGATTTCCAGACAGAGAAAACAGATGCTAAGGTCCTGGGACCCTAAGACCTGGCAGATAGCAGGAACTGACAGCAAACTGGTATAGTAGAAGAGGAGAGAGTGAAAGGAAGAGGGGAGGTCAGAAGAACAGGGCACAAGGGACCTTGTTGGCACAAAGGACTGGCTTTGACTGAGTTGGAGATGAGATGCTTCAGAGGATTTGCTGTGTACAGTGGCCTAGGGCAGGGGTGCATATTGCGTATTGGTCAGTCATTGATCCCTTAAATGATGATCACAGCCCAGACAGGGGAAGGGGAACTAAAGAACCAAGAAATGAAAGCTCAGATTCCCAGAGCACTGGGCAGACAATGGGACAGTGTCCAGAGACAGGAGTAGATCAAACCTTTGAGAAACAAATAGAGCCCAAGGTGCAGGTCTAAAGACAGAGACTGGTGGGCCAGAAACTAGTAAGAGCAGATGTAAAGCTGGGGGGAGGCCTCATGTGGAGAGGGAAGCCAGCAGGAAGGTACAGAACAGAGTCGCAAGGGATCAGTAATCCCAGATGCTGCCTGACACAGCAGAGGGAAGAACAGCATTCTCTTGGATCCAGACCTGATACGAACTTTAAAGAAAGATTAATTACAGAAGGGGGAGGGGAGGGAGCCAGACATGGCCTAAACAAGGCCCTGGTAGTTTTCTCATTGATACCTGCATGAGTTTCTTGTAGCTGCGGTAACAAATCATAACACTGAAGTGGTTTAAATAGCACAAATGCATCTCATCACAGCCAGAGGTCAGAAGTCTCAAGCCAGCCTCACTGAGCTAAAGTAAACACATAAACAGAGCTGGTTCCTTCTGGATGCTCCAGGGGAGGGTTCATTCCTTGCCTTCACTCATTTCTCCTTGTCTCAGGATCCTCCCTCCATTTTCAAGGTCAGCATTGTCCAGCTGAGTCTTTCTCTTGCTGCATTGCTGTGGTTCTGACCTTTCCAACACCCTCATCCCCATTTGTCTACTTTTGAGGTTATGTTGAGCCCACTTGGATGATCCAGGCCCCTTTCTCCATGTAAAGGTCAGCCTTCCCTTTGCACCTGACACACTCACAGGTTCCAGGGCAGACAAGGATGTCTTTGGAACCATTGTTCTGTCAACCCCTGGGACGCTCTCCAGTCTGCTGTGGAGAGAAGGGATGAAGGCAAGGCCTGCACAGGGACCTGCTCATTGGTGTAGTGTAAAGCTGCATAGTTAGATGCAGCAAATCAAAATGTTCTAAGCACCTAGCAAGGGTGAGAAGTCAAGTGATACTAAGTAGGGAAGTGCTGGGGGTCTTTTCTGAGAAGTCAGGGCAGATCTAAAAATGGAGATTCATC
>RJWT010035057.1:0-13546 GCA_004365215.1 Cuniculus paca
CTGTCAACATGAGATAGCCTGGGAATGAAACAGCGACTGCTCCAAGACAACACCTAGGTGTTCTGTGTTTGGAAACACAGGCTGGGGGTTTCTTTAGCAGAGCCGTGTGCTCACCCAGCTAGATAATATTTCCCGCTAAATATGCACGTGGGTTGTCCTCAGCCTAAAAAGCAGTGTTCACGCTTGGATGCTGTGATGATTAATTTTATAGGTCAACTTGGCTGGGCTGTGGTGCCCGGATGCTTGGTCAAGTGCTTGTCTAGATGGTGCATTTATTTATTTATTTATTTATTTATTTATTTATTTATTTACCAGGGATCGCACTCACGACCTTGCACTTGCCAGGCAGGTGCTTACACTGCTGAGCTAAATCCCCAGCCCTAGACGGTGCTTTTAGATGTGAATATCATTTCAGTCTGGAGACTTCGGGTACCCTCTCTCATGTGGGTGGGCCTTGTCCAATCAGCTGAAAGGCTGAAGAGAAGAGAAGAACTCTGAGGTCCCCTGCGGGCGGAAGGAACTCTGCCTCCAGACTGCCTCTGGACTTGACCTGCAACTTACTCCCCGGCTCTCCAGCCCAAGGCTTACCCTGAACAGTGGAACTCTGTCAGCCCTTGCAATCTGGTCCGGAAGGCGCGGGTGAGCGTTCTTACTGGAGAACCGCTCCGGTACCTTGGGAACAGAAGGCTGCCCACAGCCGGGTGGGTGTGCGGGCCTAGTTCTGTCCTTGCCTTGCGCGTGGATGGAAATCCTTAAGCAGCTACTGAGTAGTAGCCGCAGCGACAGGGAAAGGCACTGCGAGTATTTAGGAGCTGGGCTGATCCTGTGACAACAGAGACTTGTCGCCTCAACAGGCCGATGGCATGTTCGAGGTGAATGCTGATTCCCAGGAAGGTCAGGCCAAGTTGCTGTCCACAGAGGGCAGCTCCCTTTTGATGATGGGCCTGCTCGTGGCGTTTCAGCTGAGCAGCCCGGTTTTGGAAAATGAACTGTTCTGAGCTCTCTTGTGAGGGCTGAGAGTCCAGACACTGTGACGGGCACCCGGGTCACGGTAGGCTGCAGTTGGAAGTGTGCCTGGCGGAGGGGCCCTGGGGCCCCAGGAGAGGAGCCAGGCCCTGGAGCCCCTGTGTCAAACCCCCCAAGAGCCCCACCTCCAGAGGCAGCTTGAGTTGTGTTCGCAGGAGCATTTCCAGCGCCCTGGGCTTCCAGGGAGTCTGCCTGGCTGAGTCAGATGTGGTGACCTGGGACACTAGGTCCCTAAGGCTGGTAGCAGCCACCAGCACCAGCACCTCAGAGAACAGTGTCCCCAGCAGATGTCGCCTCTGCAGCAGGGAGGAAGGCGAGGAGGCCAGAAGATCTGCAAGCAGTGGGCTCTACCTCCTCTCAGGGACAGGGCCGGGGCTTGACTGGGGAACAGGGGATTAATCTACAGCAGCAAAACCAGTGGGAATTTGGCCACAATAATCCGAGAATAAAAGGGAATGACAGCTGTATTTGGCTGTCACAGGCTTTGTGAGGCCTGGGACATGTGGAGCTCATTGGGAGAAATTTCCTTTACTGCTGTCACATTTAAGGGTGGGTGAGAGGCGAGAAGGCCATGCAAACTGGAAAAGGACACCGAGTGGACGATTATATTCCCCACGGATGCCAACCCCAGCTCACAAAGTGCTGAAGAAATGAAATCTGCTTCACTGCGTTTTTTTCACCCTTCTTAAAAAATATCAAAAGCTAATATTTTGCAGACAGCTCTACACCGGCCATGCTGGCCAGGCCTCATGGGGTCCAAAACAAACACACCTGATCCTGATTTGGTCAGCACTGGGAGGACAAGGTAGTGGCCAAGGAATTAACAGAGGAATCCGAGGATTGTTCTTTATCCCAAAGGCCTCAACTCAAAATAGCTCTTGTTCGGGAAGAGATGGGAGCGCGTGGCAAGGAGAGGGGAGCAGGCCAAGGGGGAGACGCTTGGTCGCAGAAGAGGACTCTAAGCTGACCAGTGCTGGGAGCAGGTGGGGCTTCTCCACGGGGGCCACGAGCGTCTGTAATCTCTTTCTTCAAGGTCAAGGGCGTCAAGTAGGAGTGGGTATGCGTGACCTGTCATTTCTGGGAGAACCTCGCTCTGGGCCCCCAATGTCGTCCACTGGAGACAACCTGCTTGACGTAATGATTTTCTGTACCACAGAAATTGCAGGAATCTGTTTTCCATGGATTGATTACATGTCAGCAGGCTAATGTCAACAATCCTTTGCCGGTTGTTATTGTAACAATGTGGGGGTGTTTAGTGGAGTTTTTTTTTTTTTTTTTCCACCTGGCTCTTAGGAAACCACCATCTATGGTAATAATACAAGGGTTGAACGATGGGTGAGCTGAGGTCTTGCATGCACAGTGAGAAAAGAATTATGCAGGTGGTGGGCAGAACACCCCTGATTCATTCTCTCTCTCTTTCTGTTTTTGAGACAGGGTTTCGCTGTGTAGTTCAGGTTGGCCTTGAGTTCACTGTGTAGCCCAGGCTGGCCTCAGACTCATGGTAGTCCTCCTGCCTCAGCTTTCCAAGTGCTGGGATTATAGGTGTGCGCCACCACACCCAGCCTCTGCTCCTGATTCTTAACAGAGTGACAGTCTCACCGACACTAGTGGCTTTTAGGAAGCTGTCAGGGGGCTGGGGCCCTCCCTGCAGTTTCCCGACACACTAATTCTCTCAGGTTCAGCGGTACCGTCTGGAACCTGGGTTGCTGTCTTCCCTGCACGCCTGAGGTATCTTTCTGGGCAGGGGATCTGCTCACCCTCTGTCGTAGTGTGGTTTTTCCCAGTAGCAGATGCTGGTAGTTTGGGAAATGCTCCCTGAAAACACAGATGAGGGAGTCAGGGGAGTGCAGCAGGGTGGGAAGGCAGTCAGTAAAGGGGCGAAAGCAAGCCGGAGACTGCTGCAGGCAATAAGATCATCCTGCTGCGGCTGGGGGCAGAGGAGGACACATGCCAATGCCCTCACTCTGAGGGGTGGGGGACAGGGGAGTGTGTCCACTGCCAGCCAGCATCCTTGGCTGCTAGCCCCCCGGCACCAGGCTGCCCCATGCACACCCCTTGGGTGGTCCGAGCGTGCTCTCAATGGGTACACGGAAGGCACTAGCATGTGACCTCGTGCTCGTGTGCATACATGGTACGCACGAGGGACGTGGGGAGGCTCAGACAGTTCTGCCTCGTCCTTCATTCCTCCTTGTTGAATAATATCGCCACCACCCACAGTTAATATAGTCTCTTACAAACAGCTAATTCTTTGGCACCATAGCCAGCAAAGACAGAAGCAGAGGAAATGAAACATTCCCGCTGGTCTTCTGCCTGATTTCTTATAGTCTGGCTGCTGTTTGGGGGTGGGGGGTCTGGTTTGGTTTTCAGCTTGGCAGATGGTGGTGGCTGCAGCAGCCCCTAATTTTGCCCTGATCATATTTTAATAGAAACCAGAGTGCCTAAACCCAGGCTCACATTTTGCATGCTGAGGTGAGCTCCTCTCTCTCTTGGTGTCTCAGTTTCCCTTTTGGATGGACACCTTGGAATCAGAGCTATAACATAAGAAGCTCTTCCCCTCTTTTTAAAGGGATATCAGCTTCCAGTTGGTGCAGTGATGAGGTGTCACTATGAGGCCACATGCTCCTTTGACCAATGCCAGTAGAAGTAGATACCACCCACAGGCAGGAAGGGCTCCAGCTGTTCATGATGGTTAATCTTCATTGTCAATTTGATTGACCTGAGAAGGGCCTAAGGGATTAGCAAGGCACACTTCTGGGTGTGCCTCTGTGGAGCTGAGGCCTTGGAGACTATATCTGGTCTGCGGCCCCTTCCTCCCTGGTGCTCTCTCCTGCGTTCTCCTTCCTGGCTGTCATGAAGTGAATGACATCTGCCATGATGCTTGGGAGCCAGCTGACCATGGACTGAAACCTCTGAAATGGTGAGCCAGAATAAACTTCTCCTCCTTTAAGTTCCAGGTGTCAGATATTTTGTCCTAGCAATGGGAAAACTGGCTAATATACTGTTTTAAGGTCTCATGCTAGAACAAGGCAAACCAGGTGTCTTCTTCAGGCCTGGGGCCCTTGGCCTGGTGTACTGACTATTCTGTATCTGAATGAACCCTGCAGCAATGTAGGAAGTGAGGGGCACCCACCCTTGGCTGTGGTGACCCTGGTAAAATACTGTTGTATGGAGAGAGACTAAGACAAACCTAAGGTTCGGAATGCAAGGCTAAGAAACAGGATCAACTTTTTTGGTGCTGTGTAGGCCTCAGAGGTTTCCGAGTTGGGGTGAGCAGGAGAGTGACTTGCCTGGCTTGGGAAGAGTCATCTTTTTACTATTCATTACCCAGAACTGTAATGTGTAAATGGTCAATTTCCAGTCAGTAGACTATGGTCAAGTTGGCTGTTGTCCTCATCACCAAAGCCTTTCCATCAATGGTGTTCTCTCCTTCGGAACCATGGTCCTTGGATTCTTTAGCAGTTGAACTGCTTTGTTTGATAACACTTTGGGTCCAACCTGACTCTAAGGTCCTTCATCTACCATCTTCCCACTGACAACAGCACCTCCGCCGGCACGACGTCCCTTCTTTCACGGCTTTAGCAAAGGTTTGTTCTAGTTACCTCATACAATGAGGTGAAGCTAAACCCTTGACAATGCTTCCCTTCAATGCATTCTTTTTTTTTTTTTACTCCAGGGAGCACATCATTTCCTAACCTTCCAACAGGGCGCCGGCTGTGCTGTAGACTGCTGGAGCAGGCAGTTAATAAACATCTCTTTGACGGCTGTCCCTATTAAATTTATTTGGTACATTATCCACTTCTGTAGTCATTCCTTCATTATTTTCTTTTGCCTTCCCACAAAAGGGACCCTCTTATTTGCTGCTGAGTTGCTACGTGCTGCTAGCAGTTTATTAGGAGGTTGTCTAGACTTTCGCAGCATCTCAACATGTGTTAACAAGTTGTTTTGCGAAACAATTAAATTTTTAAAATATTCAAGCGTCATTAACGATGTCTTCAATAAAGAGGAATAAAATTGGCGTTTACCTCATTATAAAACTTAGATTTTCAGCAGTGAAATCATCCAACTGTGGTCTGGCAAAAGGTTTAACAATTTGTAGCACAGAGTCATTTATTCATGATAGCTATTGGCTACAAGATAAGTGATTAGAACTCACAACCTCCACTTTTAACCACTGTGTTTTAGTGACAGGCAGTGCAGTGTGATTAAGGTTACTTTGGATATTGTCCTTGGGGTAGTATTGTAGTGAAGAAAGGTCAATAATTACAAATTCAGACCACCTTCAAATAAAGAAGAGCAGACAAACCAGTTATGCGAGGCGTCTTTTGAAAAACAGAGAAAAGTAACTGCTCTATGATTCTTCCAAAAACCTTAAGAGAAAATTAAAGTAAGAGACAGACTGGAAGAAAACATCTGCTACATATCCCATAGACAAAGGCTCAATATTCAGAGGACACAAAAAACTACAAATCAAAAAGAGAAATCCAACTAACCAATTGGCAAAGAATATGAGACACATACATGAAAAAAAGCACTCAATTGCACCAGCTGTTAGAGAAATGCAAATTAAAACAATAATGAAATACCATATTTTTGCTCTCCAACTGGCAAAAATGAAAATGACTGATATTAGCACATACAAGCAAGGGTGCAGGGAAATGGGCACTGTCACATGCTGATGGGAGTACAAACTAATGAAACCCTTTGGGCAGACAACGGGGAACACTCATGAAAATTAAACACACACACTATTGTTCAATTCCATTCTGCTTCTTGGTGTCTAGCCCAAAGAAACACTCACATTTGAACACAAAAACGCATGCCTCATTTGTGACAGAGAAAGATTAGAAAAAGGGAAATTTTTTTTATAAAGGAGCAGTTGAATAGGTGCTCTAGCTTATATCTGGATGTACCCCCAGCACCTCATGCACTCATAAGTGGGGCTTTTGGGAGCGACTGGATCATGGGTGTGTGCTACTAGATGAGTCCATTGTTTGGTTTAGCATAGTTCTGGGTGTGGGTGATGGATTTACTGAAGAGGAAAGACCCACCCTGGGTGTGGGTGGCACCAATCATTAGATTCATAGCCTGGATGGAATAAAAAGGGAAAGAAAAAGGAAGGCTGCCCTGCTTCCTGCCTGCCCTGCCACGGACTGTTTCTCCTCTGCTATGACCCTCTGCTGTGCCGCCCTGCCTTAAATCCAGTTGACTATGGACTGAAACTTCTATGAGCTGAGCCAAAATAAACCTTTCCTCCTTTAACTTAAGGGTATTTGATATTTTCTCCCAACAATGACAAAGTAACTAAGACGATTATCATAGTTTAGTCACCATCAAAAATGGTGAGCAGTAGACCCATACTCACTGTTAGTTGAAAAAAACAAGGATAGAATAAACATATATGTTCTCATTTATGCAGTGAAACAAAAATCTTTATAACTATCTATCTATCTATCTATCTATCTGTCATCTATCATCTATCTATCCATCCACAGAAAAGGATGGCAGTACTTCTCTGGAGAGGTGACATAGCTAGTACTAGAAGAGGAACAGAAGAGGGACTCTTACATTTTGATTTGATATGATTGTCCTGGCTGCCTTTGGTTTTGTTCTCTGAGGTTTCAGATATCTGTGGTTAACTGCAGTGTGAAAATCTTAAGTGGGAATTTCTAGAAATAAACAATCCATCAGTTTTAAATTGTGTATTGTGACAAGTGTGATGCCTCCTGCTCCTCTGCCCGGTCCCACCCGAGATGTGGTCACAGATAAGGACACACCCCAGTGTTTCCACGAGCCTGCCTGCCTGCCTGTTGGTGGGCACTGGGCAGCAGCATTCACTGCACTTTTCATCGCATCTCATAAACTTTTTTACAGAGTGGCAAGAATGATGGGATAAATGTGTTTGAAGTGAAGAAGGCTATTTTAAGAGAGATTAATACATATTTTACAGTAATAAATAAAAAAAATTAAATATTTACCGTATATGTTGATCGGACCTGGCATAGTCTTAAAATTGCTCCATTTTATTATTTGTTACTGTTGTGACTCTCTTCCTGTGCCTAATTTATAAATGAAATTTTGCCACGTAGGCGTGGGACAAAACGTGGTGTGTATGGGTTCAGCGCTATCCACGGTTTCAGGCATCCGTGGGGAGCATATTTCCCACCAATAAAGGGGAATTACTGCTTTAATGTATTATTTAAACCATGGCAAAGTGCACCCATGAATTACTTGTACAATTAAAAAGAGACAAAAACTACTCCCCTGCCCAAGGATCCAGGACCTTCTAAACTCTGATCAGAGGCCCGTCATCCCTCGACTGGCTTAGTCCTTTTCTACCTCCCATCAAGCTCTCTGCCTCCGTCTTTATAATCTTTCTGAGAGTAAAGATGGGGGAGAGACTCCTTTACTGGTGCCTTTTCCTTCTTTAGTGGTCTAATGCCTCCTTCTTAGGTGGGCTATGAGTTTCCCTGCATCTGACCAAGGCACTGACCTTGGGCATCCAGCAGAAATGGGGCTGAAGTAGTGGGTCCACCCTTACTAGCTGTGTATTACTGGGCATGTTTAGTAACTTCCCTAACCTCAGTCTTTTCACCTGTAATAGGGCATGATGACGGTACCTCTAACAAAGTTAGCTGTCCCCATCACAGTGGGGATTGACCTCTTTGCTCCTGCTGCCCTCAAATCTGTGCTTAGACGCACAATGGGTGGCCGTGGCTTCTCTGTTTACTCCCAGTCCTTTTGGACGATCTCAGTTCTGTCTAAATGTTGACCCCCGTCTTTGGGAAGTCCCCACAGCACTCCTGGCTGTCCTGCCACTGGCCACCCTTTCAGCCTAAACTCAGGCAGCTGCCAGGGGCCTCTGGCTGTTTCCCCACATCAGCTGCGGGCTGGGCTTCTGCTCCAGGGAGGCCTGCTAAGTTAGCTCTGTGCTCAGGAACATCTCTGCTTTTGCATGCTGTCCAGTAACAGACAGCTACCTACTGGAAGGGGAGGACTGAGTAGCATGCATATTTTTGTGCTGGCTTAAATAAGATGCGGTGTAGATCTCAAAATAGAGAGTGGGCCTGGTCCAGCGATCGTGTTACTATCTGAAGCCGGTGCGGAGTGGCTGCTGCGGGAGGAGAGATCTCGCAGCCCATGTGTTCTGGAAGCCACGAGTGGGTTTTAGCAGGAGTCTCAGTTTTCAGGGTGGATGACAATGGACATAGCACACCCTCTGCTCTTCACGGGATCCCCTGTTCGGCCTCCCTGACGGAGCCCCGCCAGCTTCTGCCCAGCTATGATGATCAGCGTGAGACAGTGAAATGCATTTTGCCTCTGTGGAGATGAAACAGCACATTCCCAGCTATCTTGCTGGGCAAGTCAGGGTGTTGAGCCTCGCTTGTGCTATGTATTTAAAGCCAATCACTTTCCCTTAAGAGAGTGCTGACCCCAGAGAGACCACTGACCTACGCAGTTGCCTGGCCCCCTTGGCGCCCACAAGCTGCCTGGTTTACATGGAGCTGACATTTTTTCTGCAGGGTTTTCTGATACCCAGGTAACAGTGTCTGCTGGCAAAGTCATTTTTGAAATACTAGAATGAAAATGATCATGTCAAAGATGCGCCTTACTAGTGCGATGAGATTAGAATGCACCAGCTGCCTCCTAAAAATCTGAGTTGATTCTCCAAGGAGGGTAAGAAATTTTATTTTAAGGTATTGTGTTAAATTGAAATAGGTGTCAGGAAAATTGGTCATTTGAAAAAGACTCAACTCAGAACCTCGGCTTGTACTCTATTCCACGGTAAATCCTAAATGAGCTGGATGTGAAAAATGGAATGATTAAGAAAAACACCGCCAAGAATATTTAGGCGAGTATTAAACAGATGCTTGGTAACAAACACTCCATAGTTAGTATTGTTATGATGACCCTTTCTAAATACAAAAGCAATGAAGTTATAGCAGTCAAGATGGATAGAGCTGACGATCTAAAAACAATAAAAATGCTGTCACTTATAAAGCACCTTGCAAAGACTAGTCACTGTTACTGTTGGGGAAACAAAGGGGACTGGTGGTGAGGGGCTTCTCGGAGAATCTGGAAATCAAGAAATGAATGTCACCTTGTGAGAGTTCACTAGCAAAACCCCCACAGCTCTCTGTGAACTGAGACTGAGAGGGTACTGCATGCCAACCATTCTCCTACCCATCCTCTTTTTAAAAGCAAAATCTTCCCTTGTCACACATTTGGCTGGCTTAGAGGCCACTTTCTGTTATATAAAACTTCTTTTCCTTGCTGATCACTGCTGAACGGGGCTCAGTTTTCTACCAAAGACAGTGCATTCTTAGGCCTGCCAGCAGCGGCTCTCCTAGAAACCATAAATCCATCCAGCCAACTTCTTTCTTAGACTTTGAGTGAAGAAAAAAAAAATGAGTTCATTTGCTTTGGGGCTGAATGATAAAAGACACTTTCAGGTACAACTAAGGCCAAGGCAGTAGTGCCCATGGCCAGCACGGTCGGCAGACTCAGAAAGAGAGAGACAGACAGACGGAGACAGAGGCACAGAAAGGCTCTGAAGGGGGATGAGGAAAGGGGGCGCCAAGCTGCAGGCACCCTGGCCCCTGACAGCCCCCATTCCAGCTTGGAGGGCCCTCATCTTACTACAGTGTCTTGATAAGATTTCCATCATCACTACACATGCATCCTAAGCCCGAGCTAGCTCAATGTTATGGTTTGTGTCTATGTGGCCACCCAAGTCTCATGCAGTCATGGAGGCGGCTGAATCTAGCATTTGTGATTGGTTTGATGGCTAGTGCTGGGATTGGTGGTGTGAGTGCTGCACCTGCCCCGGGGTGGGGAGCCAGCATACTATATAAGAGAGGGAAGGAGGTGTACTTTGCCCTTTTCTGCCCTTTCATTCTTGTCGTTTGCAGCTGCCATGAACAGCTGCCCCTCAGCCACACCACCCTGCCTTGGAGCCAGCTGAGTATGGACTGAAACCTCCACAAACCACAAACTAACTAAACCTTTCCTTCCCTAATTTTGGGCATCAGGTATTTTCTCCCAGCAACGAGAGAAAAGTAACCAAGACACTCAGCTTACTGAAAATCAAAAAGCCAAACTAAAAGTGATTGTTTCTATGACCCAGAATACTACACAAAGGGACTCAGGCTTCATCCTTGAAGGGTGTCATGCCAGGCCACCAGATGAGCCACACTGGTAGCCGTGAGCAAGCACTGCACACAGGAGACAAAGACCGGACCAAGGGTGGGGCAGATGCAGGGATGTTCGTTCCTGGGGCAGTGGATGCCTTGTGAGTCCTCAGGTCCCAGAGACCCTACCTGTGGAAACTATTAGTCCTCTGTTTTGACTCCCTTTGTACTTGGAGATATCCACGTATCACACTTTCAGTAGCTACTTTGTTCTGGGACTGCAGAGGGAGGCGACTTCAATTCCTGGTACCCAGCATGGTAAAGTAATAAGCTGCTTCCCTGGCTTGGGTAATGTGACTGGCCTGCATCAGCCTTCCACGTCTGTCCACCCGAGGCCAGGTCCTGGGCCGCTGTGTCAGGACTCTTAGGAGGCAGCCATCCCTCTGCTGAGATCCCAACGGAATCACTGATTCCTCCTCTACACGGCAGTCCTCTGTGTCACCTCGTCAGCGAGTGTACTCTGCAGCCCTCCAGTTTGCATCAAATCATGTTTTTGTTTAATCTCCAAACGATGACAGTGAAGCATTCAATCAGGTTCATGAGGACATCAGTCAGACTACTACGGGCTGTCACTCAGATGACTGCCTGCCATGTACTGTAATTTCAGTGACACCAGGATCATTAGAGAAGGGACTTTTAGAAACCATCTTTGCTCTTTTTATCTCTAGACACCAAGTCACATCAGGAACATGCTATTCTAGCCTGTTCTTCAAGATTCCCAGGGCTACCGTGCGTGGTGGCACATGCCTGTAATCCCAGCACTTGGGAGGCTGAGGCAGGATTGCTTCAAGGCCAGCTGAACTGCATAGTGAAACCCTGTCTTGGGGAAAAAAAAAAAAAGATTCCCAGGGTCTCTATTACCTTCTGGACAAAATGCTCTTTCATAGGGTCAAAAAATGATTTCTTCCTTCTTGAGTCTCTTTAGCACTGAATTACAGTATGTCCACTCTATCTACAGCAAGTAGTATACAATAGGTTCTTCTCAATCAGTATTTCTTTAACAGGAGGTAGCTCACATGAAAGAGGCTGACAGGGAAACATGTCAGTCTCATCCGTTTATACAGACAGGAGTTTTTCCCAGTCAGTTAAAAGTTTTGTATCACTAGGGAAAAGCAGCTGAGTGCAGAGTAAACAGGCACAGCTGAGTATGGGAACCCGTGAAGGAGCCCGGGCTGACCAGACCCCCTCTCCCCCAACCCAGGTGGCCGTGTGCTGCTCATAAGAGATGCTGATTATGCCTGTCTTCTCCACCTCCTTGCTGCTGTTTATGTCTCTAGAAACCAGCAACTTCTATCCTTCTTTATCCCCCTTCTCTTATAGCCATCCTGGTTTTGGAAACAATCAGATATTTTCTATGGCGTTTCCTGTGTGTTAGGAATCTAATAATGTCTCCTTATGTCATTATTGTTCTTAGGATAGTAGGTAGTTTTGTTAAGCCTTTTGGCTGGGTTTTGAGAGATCTTCCCTCGTCTTCATTTGCCTGTAATCCCTGCTGTGTTGTAATTGTCCTTTTGCATTTTTTCCGTTATAGCAGAAGCAGCTGTACCTAAAACCAGTTTGTAAATTCCCATTCATACCTCCCCACCATGCATGAGTTGGTTATCTTGTCTGATGGGAGCTACTATCTATTTCTTTTGGGCCACCTCTTGTCCCAGGGCATGGACACATTCCTGGAAGTCTCTAGTGAGTGTGATTTGCGTGTGCCAAGCCTGGCTCTCTGGAGAAAGAGACCCCCTGAGTCCCTGTAAGTCTTGCTCTATGAATGTGGTGCAGAGGGGTGAGGTGCCCACCAGGAAGTGGGGACATGATCTAGGCCAATGCATCAGAGCAGCTCACCCCCTGGAGGTAGGGATGGGAGAAGAGGGGCATGACTTCAGCCAGGGGGCTCACTCCTCCCGCCAGGGGCTTCTGCCAGAGTTGCTGGGAAAGATGACTTTTGTAGAATTATGAATTCTACAGACTGTGCATGCTTGGAGCCTGCAGGGCCACTAGATGGGCAGAGGCTGTCAGACAACTTAGTGAAGCAGAACTAAGCTAGAAAGAGAGAGAAGAGAGGAGGGAGAAGGGGGAGGAGAGGGAGAGAGGGCTAGGAACATGCATTTGGAGCCAGCGGTACTACACTTCCAAGTTACATGAAACAATAAATTTCCTTTTATGCTTACAATTAAATATCCTGGCCAATGCAAATTGGGTGTAAATTAATTGAAAGTTTTGACAAATGTAATTATAAAAATCAAATTAAGTACTCTGCATAAGCAGGGCTTGTTATCTAAGATAAATATGTGATGAAACACCCAATAAAACAAAAATCTGCTTTGTTACTGCTTGTTTCTTTGTTAGTACTGGAAATTGAACCCAGAGCCTCGCACATTTTAGGCTTGTGTTCTACCACTGAGCTACGTCCTCAGCCCTCTTTCATTTTATTTTGAGACAAGGTCTCATTAAATTGCCCAAACTGGTTTCGAGTTTGGGATCCTTCTGCCTCATCCTCCTGAGTAACTGGGATTACAGGTGTGCACTACCACCACATCTGGCCTATTTTGTACCTTCTTAACCATGACTTTAGTTGTTTTTCCCTGAAACGTCTCTCTTCCTAGAGTTACAGAAGAAATGCAATGCAGTGCAGGCATGGAAGGCTGGGCAGAGGGAAAGGCTGATATCTTGGCCTTGGCATCTCTTACTTTTGAGATACAGCATTGTTTTACTTTATGGTAATATTTTCTGGTCTCTGATGACATCTATGCCTGTCCTTGATCAGGATGTCTCATCTGTGCTGGTTTTTGGTACTTAGGCATAGATGTTTCATTATATTGATTCCTACTAAACGTTATCTAAGCTCATGCTAGAACTCTCTGACGTGTTTTGAAGCACCAGTCAACCTCTCAGTTGGAACTATACACAGCCTGGAGATACACTCTTTGATTCTGCTCTCCAGACCACTGAGAGTGACAGCTGAAGCCCTTGTGGGACACTGAATCCTAGCAGGGCTTTTGGTAGCCTGTAGGGTATCTTTGGGGAATGAGAAAAAGGCATGCTGTTACGGCTTGTATCTGGATGTCCCCCCAGAGCCTCGTGTGCTCATAGGCGGGGCTCTTGGGAGGTGGTGGGATCATGGGTGTGTGATACTAGCATTAAAGGTGTGTAATAACAAAATTGGTTGAGTATAATTCTGGGTGTGGAGAGTGGCAGCCCCACCCTGGTTGTGGGTGGCAACAGTCAGTGGACTTGGAGCTGGGATGGAATAAGGTATAAAGGGAGAAATGGGACGTGGATTTGCTGCTTTCTGCCTGCCCTGCCACGGACTGTTTCTCCTTTTCAATGCCCTTCTCCCA
>RJWT010035058.1:0-13551 GCA_004365215.1 Cuniculus paca
GAAAATATTAAGAAATGAGGTCCTTCTAAATGGCTTTCCACTTTAATAGAAAATAAATTCTTTTCCAGAAGCCCTAAACATATCTCCTCTTACATCTCATTGGGTTGAAACTGGGTCACATGCTACTATAGTTTGGATATAAGTCAAAGGTCCTGCAAAGGTCCATGTGCTAGAAAATTGATCCTTGCTCTAATGATACTGAAAGGCAGTGATCTATTTAGGAGGCAGGGCCTACTGGGAGGTGACTAAGTCAAGACCACCCTTGTGAATGGGTCAGTGCTAGTTTCCTAGAGTAGATTGTTTCATAAGAGTGTATTAGTTCCTATGAAAGGAAGCCATGGTAAAAGAGTAATCCCAGTCCTTGCCTAGTCTCTTGCTTCCTCTCTTAGCTTGTAACCTTTTTCACACAAGCTCTGGCCATGTGATACCATCTGCCATGCTGTAATGTAGCCAGGAGGCCCTCACCAGAAGCCAAATGAATGAGTCATCCAATCTAGGACTTTTGTATCTAAAGCCAAGAGCTAAATACAACTGTTCTCTATAAAGTTCCCAGACTCAGATACTTTGTTATATCAAGATTGAGGAAGACACATGGCTAACCCTAAATCAGTCACTGACCATGAATCAGATTGCCATGAATGGCTTGCATTAAGTACTCTTCATCTCTTGAAGCTGTGTTCTTGTATGATCAACACTGAGATTATGTCAACAAGGAAAAAAAGAATTTACTATTGGAGAACTATAGGAAATGGATCCTCCATGACACCAGAGTAACTATGCTTGTATCTACATTGATCAAGCAAGCAAAGTTTTTACTGCCACTAATCCATATGTTGGTAGATTGTGATCATCATCAAACACAAGACAGGTGGCTTGTGAGGAACTGTCTTGAAGCCATCTTCCACTCATTAATGTATCTCCCCAGGAAATTTCTCATGAGAATCGCAAATTGTATCCAGGCTCTAAGTAAATAGGTAGCTCCATGCTCCACCCCTTTTAGGGTATTTCTGCATATTATAAAACTGTGTGGCTGTACTGAGAATTGGCTCCTCAACAATGGCCTATCTTACAATTCACACTGAAGTCATTGAGCCCCCTTTGTTTCGATGTTATCCTTTTCTGTATATGCAAAAAGGACTCAGAAAGCTAGAAACTTTAGTACTCTACCTCTAACTATGTATGTAACTAATAAACTGTCTTACACTAGAAACATCTTATCACGTGTACTTGACAGGACATATTGATAGAATATGTCATACCCTGAAAAACACCCAGCATAATTCAAGGGCATACACAGACAAAATCAGCTAACAAGGTTCAACCTTCAGGGCACCAAAAAAGAACATGTAGGTGGTATAAACCAGGATTAACAAACTACAGCCCATGGGTCAACTGCATGCAAGGTCTGGTTCTGCATGTCCTATGAGTTAAATACTCTTCCCATTTATAAAGAAGACCTACACCACATATACATGCACAATGGAGACTGGATGTGGTCCCCCAATCCTAAAGTATTTACTATCTGGGACTTTATAGAAAATGTTTGCTAGATTCTAAACCAACGGTCATGGTACTTTTAACTGGGTAACTTTTATAATTTTAACATTGTCTTTTATAAATTAAGTTTTTGCCTAAATAATCCCAGTTTTATAGTGAAAGCTGAGCCTCCAAGAGTTTAAATGATATGCACAGATAGTGAGTAGTACAGAGTTCAACTCTCCTTCAAATGTCCTTCAGTATTTATTTCATAAATATCTAGCTTAAATTATTTTCCACAAAATAATTGTTTACACATTCATGAATTTTCCAGTGGAGAAAAATTCTTTAAATTTAGAATTTAGCCACTTAGTCATTTTACTGAGGGCAACAATTCAATCCAATAAGACTGAGGGGAAAATAAATCTTAAATATCAACTCAGTCCAATTTCAGGTATTTATAGTGGTTGATGCCATGTTCTCCACTGCATGTGATAGTGTCTTACAAACTCTTGTTTCCCAGTTTTTGACCAGTTGTAACAGTTTCCCTCCCCCAAGCAAGTGACCAGAAAATGAAGATGATGTACATTTAGTTTATGTAGCTATGAGAAGTCTGGGGGAAGTAGTATAAAAAGGAAGAAAATGTGAGCTTAAATATATGTAACTCATGCATCAAACAGAATATTAAATGCCTAATACACACTTCTCTGGCAAGCTAAATAGTACTGTATCATGATCTGGTATTTTTTGTCTTTTAGGGTTTATGATTGTATTACCTTTAAAATATAAGCAAAAGCTAATTAGGAGGGGGGAGAAGGAGAGAAAGAAAGAAGAGGGGAAGAGAGAAAAAAAGGGGGAGGAAGGGAGAAAGCGAAGGAAGGAGGGAAGGAGGATACAGTAAATACTTTCTCAGTTTTTTCATTGAACAATATGCTCTCCTGGAGATCACCCACAACAGTCTGTGTGTGTGTGTGTGTGTGTGTGTGTGTGATGTGTGCATTCTTATTTTCCATGCCTACTTGTAACTGCATAGTATTTCTCATTACTGACGCACTAAAGTTTTTTAATTTATTTAATGATGACAATGGCTGCTTTTAATCATTTACTATAATAAATAGTAGTACAGAGAATAGGCTTGTCATATATTCTTTTAAATTTTTGCCACTATATCTTTTGGAAAGATTCCTAGAAGTAGATAAGTGCCTATATGACACCATTTTACACCCCTTGCCCCAATAACGAGTATGAGGGCTGTTTTCCCCCACAATCTTGCCAATGAAGTATACAGTTAAAAGTTGAAATTTTTTTCTAAATGCGAGTGGTGAGAAATGGTTTATCAGTTAAATTTTAATTTACATTTCTTTGTTTTGATCAAAGTCGGCTCCTTTTTACACAAATAGGAACCATCTCCATCTGCCTTTCTGTGAATGGTACACTCATATCTCTAGCCAAATTTTCCTGAATGTGAGTCTTTTAAATCTTGACTTCAGGATCTCTCTACATATTAGAAAAACTAACGCTTTTTTAAAATATAATTTTATTTTTTCCTCCCCATAAATTTAACTGGACAAGTGTTGGTGAAAAGAAAAAAAAATCAGTAAACAGAAAACCTATGATAAAGATTCAATGCCAAGAGACACACATTAGAAACGTCACACCCACAAAGGGGTGTTTTAAAGTATTTTACACCTGCATAACAGAGCCTCACTGTGATTGTTTTTCAATAAATCTAGTTCACTGCTTCCACTCTAAACGAGTGAGGTTGGCTGTCTTCTTCAGCGGGATCAGACCTCACCGCTACAGGAGTCCCACGCGTGGTTACTCACAATGTCCTGGGACACCATGAGCACTCAAGTCAAGACAGTGGCCACAGAGAGGAAGAAAGTGCTGCCTGCCAGCTACTGCTGGAAAGGGCCTGGTTGCTGACAGCTGTTTGCTCAGGGAGAAGAGGGTGTATCCGGTGCCAGCTTGTGAGGTGGCTGAACTGAGCGTCACCAATTCTCAGGCTTCAGACCTTGACAGACGCTGGGCTCACTTCCCACCCTGGGCAGTTGGCATCCTGGAGGGACAGCGCCAAGAGACATTTTCTTGCTGCATGGCAATGTCGGGTGCCTGGCTCCCTGAAGGCCAGCAGAGAGGTAGGGGGTGTAGTTTGTCTCAGCCAATGAGGTTGCATGCAGGTGACATGGCCTCTTCCTGTCTGAATGAGTGGTTCCTTCCTGAGATTCTCCATTTGATCTTTTTTAAATTAATTTTATTTGTACACTTTTCGATATACATAATGATCACATTCATTATAGGAAATTTGTACCTGTACATAATATATCTTGATTATTTTTCCTCATTGCCCTCCCCTCCCTTCAATGCTTCCTCCTCTCCTTTTTATATAAGCTTTGTTTCTATTTTTCCTTCTATTCTCTAATTTTTTTTTTTTTTTAGAAAAACTAACCCTTAATCTGTATTCTAAGATGCAAGGATCTTCCTCCGATTGTCTCCTTTTAGGCTATGTTACGGCATTTTACTAAGCAAGAACTTACTTTTAAAACATTAAATGTATACCTCTTATCCCTTACGATAGCTGAATTTTGAGTCTTTTGGAAATTTTTCTTTATTCTCGTGGTATAGAGATATGAGTCTATTTTTGTGCCATTATTTGTATGAATTCCGTTGTTACAATTAGTCTCTGAATTTAACCTGTTGTACATATATGGAATGCAACCACTTTTATCATTTTCCATATGTCTATCCAAGTATCCCAACAGCACTCATCTATTTTCAATTATTTGAATTATCATTTTATAAGTTGTCAAACTTACATATGTACAGTAGTACCTTGGTTCACCAATGCTTCTGTTCACTAACAATTAGGTTCTCAAATAAAAGAATTCAACAAAATTTTGCTTCTGTTCACAAACTCTATATCCAATGACAAACACAGTCACAACCATTTTTTCCACACAAATACAAATGTGGCCATTTTCTCCAAAATAGTAAAAGAAATTAAGTTTGTGAATTAAGGTACCCCTGTAATCGGTGTTACTGCACATTTTCAGTTGTTTCCCACTGGCTTGTTTGTACATACAGACTTTCTTTGATTATTAGAGCTTTGTACTACATAAGGCTGATAGACTGATCCCCACCTATCCATTTCTCAAGATTTCCCGGCTAACCTTGATTATTCTTCTTTCATGTGAACTTTATAAATCATTTGCTGTCTCCAAGTAGAAACACACACACACACACACACACACACACACACACACACACACACACTCATACACAAATTGTATTTGGGGGAATTTGAGTTAAATCTACATATCAAATTAGACATGAACTGACATTTTCTGATACTAAGTTTTACTAGTAAGTACACAGGTCATCTTTCCTTTTGTTCAGGGCTATTTCTGTTGTCTTTCAGAAAAGTACTGGAGTATTTCACATACAGGTCTCCATGTATAACTTACTAGGTTTTCGAGGAGATATTTTACTTTCCTTTTTATCATCATAAATGGAGTCTTCTCTTCCCATTTATCTCCTAATTTGTTTGCATCAGTGTTGGTTGATGGTTTTGTAACCAGTTACCTAATGAAATTCTGTTATTCTTTGCACTGTTCTTTCATTAAATCTGCTTGTTTCACATATGAAAAGAGATGGTTTCCAATTCACTTCAGTTCTAATTATTATTTTTCTAATAGCTTTCTTAATTAATTTCATCAGCAAATACCTTAAATAGAACACTACAGCATGGTTTAAGTAGCATGCAGCCTCAAATTGGTTCGCATTTACTGGCCTTTCAATTGAAACACATTAACATGAGTGGTGTTAAACTTTGTCATGTCCCTTTATTACATCTGTGGAGATGAGACAGTTTTGTTTTTGTTTTTGTTTTTGTTTTTCTTGCTCCTTAGCTCTGTGAAAATAAAACATTAAATTACTGGATCTCCTAATATTCTTAGAATAAAGTTTCACTGATTTTTTAAAATATTTTATTGCAGTCTATTTACTAATTTTATTTTTTTACATCAATACTCCTATCTAAGACCAGTCTATAACATTTTAATGCAATCTGGGTGGACAATGACAAGTACTATATATTTATAAAACAATTTGGAGATGACCTGTTCTCTGTTTTTGAATACTTTCAGTATTCTTATGTTATTGATTCATTAAAAGATTTGATAGTTCTCCTGTGACACCACCTGGGCCCAGTGCCCTTTTGGAGACAGTCCTTTAAATAATTCTTCTATTTTCTTCTATGATAATTGCTCTGTTTAAAGTGTTTGCTGCAGACTGGGGATTTAGCTCAGTGGCATAAGTGCCTACCTGGCAAGCACAAGGTCATGAGTTTGATCCCAGGTGCCAAAAAATAAAAATAAAAAAAAATAAAGTTTTTGTTGCTAATATGGTCAATTTCATAAAATGAATTTTTAAACATGGGTGCTTTATGGTAGCCACTGTTGATTTCCTGTTGGCTTGTTTCGAAGTCCTATGTTGCTTGCATTGTTCTACTCTGATCTGCTTTGTTCCATTTTATTTTGTTTTGTTTTATTTTCTTTAAAATAAAAAAATGAATTTTTAAGTTATTTTTATTTAACATTCATGTTTTTATTTTCACAAAGTAATACAAAGTGGTCCCATAATTCTTTAAAGTTTTTTTTTAATCTATCCTTTCATGATTTTTAGTTTTATGTATTTGTGCTTTCTCTGATTTTTTTTCCAGATTAGCTAATAGTTTCTTTTGCTGGTATTTCTCAAAGAACAAAAACATGAAAATATATTGTTTTTCAGCTTTATTTATTAACTGTTACTTTTAGTTCTAGCTATTTCTTTCTGCTTTCTTTTTGTTTGAATGTTACTTTTATAATTTTTCAGTTGGTATTTGATTTATTTAACTATTTTCTTTTCATTGATAGAATAATATAATACTATCAATACTCTGTTTTCTATTTTAACTATAGCTCACAATTATATGCTCTGTTTTTATTTTCATTATTTTTAATGTGTTTATAATTATTCTTTATCTTTCTTATGACCCAACACTTAATAATAGCTTTGTCTGTTTCTACATTTCCAGGTAGAAGAAACTTTTTATTTTATTTTATTTTTTCAAATCCATTTTATTCAAGGATAAAAAAGAAGAAAAAGAAGAAGAAAAGAAAACTAGAACAAAATTTCAAAACACATCAATCAGAGGGAAACAACAGTACATACATTGTACATTGTCACCCCCAAATCATTCACCCAGAGCACAAGGCATCTGCATTCAATTGCCCAAATAATATGAGCACAAATCTTTCTCTTCAGTGAACTCAGAGAAATCAATAGTACAATTATCTTAACTATTTTTATATACATTTACATACACATATACATATATTTTTCTTTCAGCTTGTCACACTAATGAAACAATATGATGTTTACACATGTGTTTCATATTTATTTCACTGAATATGTTCTCAAGTTGCATCCACTTACCTATAAAAGTGTCCAGTTTATCCATGTTTATGGCTGAGTAGTACACCATTGTATGAAAATACCACATCTTTTTATTCATTACTTGGTTGGTGAGAATTTAGGTTGCTTCCAAGATCTTGCATTACAAACTGTGCTGCTATAAGCATGGGTGCACATATATCACTGTCATATGATGTTTTTAATTCTTTTGGGAAGATATCCAGAAGAGGAACAGCTGGGTGGCATGGGACTTCTTCTCCTGGTTTTCTGAGGAATCTTCACACAGATTTCCACAGTGGTTGGACCAGTCTGCATTCCCAGCAACAGTGGAGAAGGGTTCCTTTTTGCCATAGCCCCTCCAGCATTTGTTATTGCTTGATTTCTTGATAGTAGTCATTCTATCTGGGGTGAGGTGGAATCTCAGTGTTGTTTTAATTTGCATCTCTTGAATGACCAGTGGTATTGAACAATTTTTCACTTATTTATTTGCTGTTTGTATTTCTTCATCTGAGAAGTATGCATTCATCTCTGATGCCCATTTTTGAATTGGGTCTTTAAATCTGGGAGGACTGATTTTCTTGAGTTATTTATGTGTTCTTGATAGTAATCCTTTGTCTAAGGAACAGCTGACAAATGTTTTCTCCCACGTTGTGGGTTGTCTCTTCACTCTGTTGGTGGTTTCTCTGGCTGGGAAAAGCCTTTCAATAGGGTAAGATCCCAGTTGTTGAGTCTTTGTGATATTTCCTATAAAATCAGGGTTTTGTTCATAAAGTCTTTGCCTACACCACAGTCTTCAAGAGTGTTACCTACTCTATCTTTCAGCAGATTTAATGTTTCTGTTTTAATATTAAGATCTTTGATCCATTCTAATTTTAGCTTAGTGCATGGTGAAAGATATGGTCCAGTTTTAATCTTTGGCATGTGTAGAGCTAGTTTTTCCAGCACCATTTATTAAAGAGGGTGTCTTTCTTCCAGTGAATGTGTTTGGCACCTTTGTCAAAGATAAGGAGGCTTAATGTGTCTGCATCTTCAAATCTGTTCCATTGATCTTTGGGTCTGTTTTTTTTGCCAGTACCACACTGTTTTCATCACAGTAGCTTTATAGTATAACTTCAAGTCAGGGATTTGATGCCTTCTGTCTTGTCTTTGTTGCCTTGGATTGACTTTGCTATTCTAGATCTCTTCTGGTTCCAGATGAATTTTATGATTGTTTTCTCTAATTCTGTGAGATATGCTATTGGAATTTTGATTGAAATTGCATTGAATCTGTATAAGAGTTTTGGAAGTATGGCCATTTTCACTATACTGGCTTTTCCTACTCAAGAGCATGTAATATCTCTCCATTTTCTTATATCCTCTCCAAGTCCCTTCTTCAGAGTACTGTAGTTTTCAGTGTAGAGGTCTTTAACTTCCTTTGTTAGATTGATTCTTAGGTATTTCATTTTTGGGGGATGTTATCGTAAAGGTATTGCTTCCGTGATTTCTCTCAGTGAGTTTGTTATTTGTGTATAGGAAGGCTATTGATTTTTAAGTTTTGACTTTGTAACCAGTATATTGCAGAATTTGCTTATTAAACCTGGAAGTCTTTTGGTGGAGTTTCTAGGGTCTTCTAAATAGAGTATCATGTCATCTGGAAATAACAATAGTTTAACTTTTTCTTTTCCTATTTTTATTCCTTTTATTTCTTTCTCTTGTCTAATGGGTCTGGCTAAAGTTTCCAAGACTACACTGCATAAGAGTGGAGACCGTGGACATGTTTGTCTTCTTCCTGATTTTACAGTGAAAGCTTTCAGTTTTTGTCCACTTAGTACAAAGTTAGCTGTTAGTTTGCTGTAGATGGCTTTTATCAGATTGAGATAAAGACCATCTATTCCAATTTTTTGTAGGATTTTTATCAGCAATAGGTGTTAGACTTTGTCAAAAGCTTTTTCTCCATCTACTGAGAGGATCATATGATTTTTGTACTTGACTCTATTAATGTGGTGTATTACATTTATAGATTTATGTATGTTGAACCATTCCTGCTTCTCTGGGATGAATCCCACTTGATCATGGTGTACAATCTTCTTGACGATTTGCTGTAGTCTGTTTGCCAGTATTTTTTTGAGGATTTTTGCATCAGTGTTCATTAGGGAGATTGTCCTATAATTCTCTTTCTTAGTTAGGTCCTTCTCTGGTTTTGGAAACAGAGCAAAGCTTGCTTCCAGGAACAAATTCAGAAGTATTGCTTCCCTTTCAATTTCATTAAAGATTTTTAGAAGTAATGGTGTTAGGTCCTCACTAAATTTCTTATATAATTAATTCAGCAGTGAATCCATCAGGGCTTGGGCTTTTCTTTGTCGATCAGTTTTTAATTACATCTTCAATTTCATTTATTGATATTGGGTTATTTAGGATTTTTATATCTTCTTGATTCAGCGTTGGTATTTCACATGTATCTAGTAATCTGTCCCTTTCTTCTGTATTTTCCATCTTATTAGAACACAAGTTTTCAAAGTAGGTATAGATGATTTTCTGGATTTCTGCAGGATTGGTTGTGATTTCACCCTTTTCATTTCTAATTGTGTGGATTTGAATCTTTTCTTTCCTTTTATTTACTCTTTCAAAGAACCAACTCTTCAATTCCTTGATTCTTTGTATTTTTTTAGTCTCTAGTGTGTTCATTTCTGCTCTGATTTTTATAATTTCCTCCCTTGTACAAGCTTTTGGTTTAGCTTGCTCTTCTCTTTCTAGATGTTTGAAGTTCAACATTAAGTCATTTGTATATGCTTGCTCTGTTTTCCTGATATGGGTATTTACTGCTATAAATTTCCCTCTTAAGATGGCTTTCATTGTGTCCTATAAGTTCCAGCATGTTCTGTCACTGTCATTCTACTGTAAAAACTGTCTAATTTCTTCTTTAATTTCATCTGTGACCCATTGGTTATTCAGTAGGGTGCTATTTAATTTCCATGTGTTTAAGAAGCTCTTGTGGTTTCCACTGGCATGGATTTCTAATTTCATTGCACTGTGGTCTGATAGAATGAATGGGATAATTTCAATTCCTTTGCATTTACTAAGCATGTTTTATGAGCCAGTATATGGTCTATTTTGGAGAATGTTCCATGTGCAGTTGAGAAGAATGTGTATTCTGATGTTGTGGGGTGGAGCATTCTATAGTACCTACTAAGTCCATTTGTTCAAAAGTTTGATTTAAGTCTAACATTTCATTATTGATTTCTTTGTTTAATTGATCTGTCTTTTTGTAACAGTGGGGTTTGAGATCTCCCAATAAAATTGTATTAGGGCTTATGTGATTTTTCAAGTCTGTTAGTAATTGTTTTATAAAGTTGGATGCACTAGTATTTGTTGCATATATATTTGTGATTGTTATCTCTTCCTCTTGGATTGTTCCCTTTATGAGTATATAGTAACCTTTATCTCTCTTAATCAGTCTTCACTTTAAATTCACTTCATCTGCAAATAGAATAGCTGCCCCTGATTTTTTCTGGGTTCCTGTTGCATGGAGTATTGTTTTCCATCCTTTGACTTTCATTCTATGAATTTCTTTTTGAATTAAATGTGTTTCTTGTATGCAGCATATTGACAGATCTTGCTTTTTGATCCATTCTTCCAGTATGTGTCTCTTGACTGGTGAATTGAGGCCATTAATGCTGATGGTTATAACTGATATGTATTGATGTATCCTTGTCAGTTTATTTTCTTATTGTTGGCTCCCGGCTTTTTACCTTCCTTCTAATTCTATGCCTTCCCTGTTGGATTCCTTATGTTGGGGTTTATGGAGCTGTAGTCCTTATTATGTCTTTCTAGAATGTCCTTCAGCACATTTTGCAGTTCTGGTTTGTTGGTCACACATTTCCTCAAACATTCTTTATCATGGAAGTATCTTATTTATTCATCAATTTTGAAAGATAATTTTGTGAGGTACGTCAATCTGGGCTGAAAGTTGTTTTCCTTTAGAACTTGGAGTACTTTACTCCAAGCTTTCCTTGACTTGAGAGTTTCTGCTGAGAAGTCAGCTGTGATTCTGATGGGCTTTTGTTTATTTTCCCTAACAGCTTTTTGGATTTTATTCTTGTGTTGAATTTCTGGAATCTTGACTGATATGCCTGACTATAGATTTTTTTTTGATCATTGCTAATTGGAGTACTATATGCCTCATTTATCTGCATGTCAAATTCTTTTTCTCTACCAGGAAAGTTTTCTGTCATGATGTCTGTGAGCATTTTTTTAATGTCATTTTTGGTATCTTCTTGTTCATTGGCTCCAATTCATCTTAAGTTATTCTTTGTCTCATCTAGCAGCAGAAACTTTTTAAAATTTTGTTTTTGATTTCTGCTTTGATGCTATGATACATAAGCAGTTTTGGGGTGATAATAAAAAGAAGCTGTAAAAGTGATGGACTTCAGGATTGCTATAGGACACAAAAGTAAAAAGGAGTAAATTATAGGATGGTAGAAAAAGATATCTAGGATCTAGGTTCTTAAACATATAATGGAACAGTGAAAATTATAAATTGGAAATTTTTACCAATTCTAATGTCTACCTAACAAAAAAGTGTGTAATGATCAAACACAGCTGGACAGGAAAAAAGAACAATAGAAATAATAATAACACGCATGCCTGATGTTCAAAGAAAAATAGAGACAATAGGAAATAATAGAGTTAAGTGGATTTGTAGAACACAGGTCCTATCTACAGCCCTTATTCTATCCTGGATACTGTCCTACGCAAGGGCCAGTGTAGTAAGTCTTCCTGAAAAAAGACCCCTGAAAATCCAAATTATCATTCCACAATTCTCAATTTTATTATGCTGACTATTAATTCAGCTATTATTTTTAAATCTTTGTTTAAAGAAAAGGCCAAGTTGTTTGTCTTGGCTACTTTTCTCTCATTGCTGAGAGAAAATACCTGATGCCCAAAATTAAGGAAGGAAAGGTTTATTTAGCTCACAGATTGTGGAGATTTCAGTCCATACTTAGCTGGTTCCAAGACAGAGTGGCACATGGCAGAGGGCAACAGTTCATGGTGGCATACAACAGCTAAAGCAACAAGAGTGAAAAGGGAGGAGAGAGAGAGCAAGCTTCATTCCCTCCCTTATATTGTATGCATGCTACCTGCCCCAGAGAGTGTATAGCACTCACACTTATGATCCCAGCACTGGACCATGAATCAATCACAAACTCAACAAGGCAGCCACCACAACTGCGTGAAGCTTTGTAGGGGACATGTAGACATAAACCATAACATTGTTGAATCAATAAGATATTAAAGATTGAGATTTCAAGAAATGAAACAATTTTGGTGGGTAGCAAATTGTAGTGTGGCCAAGGTAGCACAGTGGTAACCCAGCTCACAAACTTAATATGTTTCATGCTTTTGGGGGAGATGAAACACGTTTGTGTTTGTGTGGGGAAGAGGACAACAGTTGTGTTTGTCTGCTGATGTGGAGTTTGTGGACAGAGGCAAAATTTTGTCAAATGCTTTTGTTTGAGAACCAAATTGTTTATGAACCAAGGCATTACTGAATAAGGCTCAAATGAAATTAAATGTTGAGTCACTGAGGTTTTCCCAAAAGCAGTAAATTACCAAAGATGATGAGAAAATGTGAGCTGTACAGGAAAACTATCAATGGGTATTTTAAGGAAGAGGCACACAGATGCTTTAGTGGGAGTGATTGCTGAAGAGGGGATATAAATCCTGATAGATTTTTAGCTAACTTCAAAAGGAAATATGGAGTCATAATGTAAAGTTGTACTATAAACCACACAATTTTAATCCAGTTTCCAAATAGATCACAGGAACGCTGTGTACTACTGCATGAGAACCACTATTCTAAGCCTTCCCAATCTATCCTTTCAAAGACCTAAGGTAAAAGTGTGCTTAATATTAAGACTAAGCCGACAGATCTAAACTAAAGAATTTATTTTTTTCTAATTGTTTTATAGCTCAGTGACTCCATACTTTCCATAAAAATAACCAGGTGTGGTTCAGAATTCTTCCCATTCTCAAAACAACTGGGATACCCAAGCTCAGAGCAAGACTCATTTGGAGGAACAAGTCCAGGAGTTCTCACATGTTGCTGTGCTATGGACTCTGGCAGTCTCATTGAGCCTACTGGGTCCTGCCTCAAAATAACAATTTAAAATGTATAAAAGTAAAATACATAAGATTATTAAGAAAACTAATATTGAAATACAGTTATTCAAATATAATAATATCTTTGCTTTCTTAAGAAATCAAATAAAAGTCAGATGTGTTGATGTATCTGATCCAGCATTCTAGATCAGCAGTATTTTGAGAGCTCAAGGCATAATGATTGCAAGTTTGAACCTGGCCTGAGCAACTTAGCAACTTGCAAGACTTTGTCTCAAAATAAAAAAAATTAAGAAGGACAGTGTTTTCTCAGAAGAGTCTACAGCCATAACACCCTGACTGTGCCCAAACTCATCTGATCTCAGAAGAAGAAATACAAATGGCTACTATATGAAAAATGTTCAAAATTTCTGGCCATTAGAGAAATGCAAATTAAAACAACACTGAGATTCCATCTTACTCAAGAAAAAATGGCTATCATCAGTGGGGCCTGGTGGCACATATCTGTAATCCCAGCACTTGGGA
>RJWT010035059.1:0-13555 GCA_004365215.1 Cuniculus paca
CGACCTTGAAGACAGGATTGCAGCTAGCAATTGCGAAAGGAAACAGTTTTTAAAAATAACAAGGAACCAGGAAACAACAATTCAACTGTTGCAAGATGATGCAAAGAGAAGTAATTTAAGAGTGGTAGGCATCAATGAAGAAGCAGGGGTCAACACAAATGAAAAAAATGCTATTTACAGAAATGATAGCGGAAAACTTCCCAAACATGGGAAAAGGATCTGGTATGCAGATAAGTGAGACTTATAGAACTCCAGCTAGCCATAACCAAAGTAAATCTACAACCAGACATATAATAATCAAGATCCTAGAAATTCAACACAAGAATGGAATATTAAAAGCTGTTAGAAGGGCTGGGGATCTAGCTCAGTGATCTAAGCGCCTGCCCGCCAAGCGCAAGGTCGTGAATTCAATCCCCGGTGCCACAAAAAAAAAAAAAAAAAAGCTGTTAGAGAAAAGAAACAGATTACCTATAAAGAAAAACCAGTCAGAATCACAGCAGACTTGTCAACACAAACCATCAAGTCAAGAAGAGTTTGGAGCGAAGTGTTGAAAATCCTGAAAGAAAACAACTTCCAAACCAGATTGATGTCCCCTGAAAAGCTATCTTTCAAAACTGATGGAAAAAATAAGACACTTCCATGATAAAGAACAACTGAAGGAATTCATGATCACCAAACCAACCCTAAAGAGGAGTGCTGAAGGATACTCTAGAGAGAGATAAAGATGACCATGGTTCCAGGACCAGCAGCAGAGGAGGATCACCAAACAAGATAGTCAATTGAATGAAGAGGAAGAGCAGAGGGCCAACAACAGGGGGACAGCATGGCAGAGAAAAACCACTGTATGCTGGTTGTAACCAGTATTGTAGATAGCCTCAATTCAGCAATAAAAAGAAATGCAGGGAGAGTGGATCAAGAAACAGGATCCATTCATATGCTATATATAAGAATCACATTTAACATGAAACAAAATTCATAGACTGAAAATCAAAAGGGAGAAAACAATTGATCCAAGTGACAGAAGACCAGAAAAAAAAAGCAAGGATAATTAACCCAGCAACTGCAGAACAGATAAGAAAGATACAGCATTTTCATACAATGGAAAGCTACCCAGCTGCAAAGTAGGATAACCTTGAGGTTCTTTGGCTGCAACTGGAGATCATGTTCATGGGTGAAGCAGTTTGAACTCATAATGGTGAACACTAGTATAAAAAACAGGAGATAATGGGATCCAAAAACACAATAGATATTATAAAAGTGATAGGGGAGGAAATACCCAGGAGGAGAAGTTGTAACCACTGTTAATTTCTTATTGTCTTGTCTTGAACTCTTGTAAGGTTTGCACAATTTTGTTAGGTTTGGTTCTGGTCTGTCTTCTCTTGTTAGATTTTATGGTGTCAGATAATATGGGCAGCTACTTTGAATATAATGGGATGTATTATGATAATCATGGCTGGTTTCCTATTATCTCATTTCATAGTCCTATAACATTTTCATCTTGTGTTTAATCAGTTTTACTCTGTTCGGTTTTGTTTTGGTTTTATTATGTGTGATGTTATGAGCAGCCATTTTGAAGAAAAAGAGACATTACAATAACCATTATCTATTTCCTGTTACCTAGTTTTGAAGTCCTGCAATGATTTCATTCTTTGGTTTTGATTGGTTTTATTCTGTTTTCTTATTATTTGATTTTACTGTGTATGAGGGTATGAACAGCTATTTTGAAGAGAACAAGAGACACTATGAAAGCCGTTGTTGATTTCCTATTGTTTTGTTTTAAGTCCCATAATGCTCTCATTCTATTGTTTTGATTGGTTTTACACTATTTTGTTTTGTTGGATGGTATTGCATGTGAATGTATGAGCAACTATTATGAAGAAAACAAGAGATCTTATGGTAGCCACTGTTAATTTCCAGTTATCTTGTTGTGAGCTTATTTGTAACTTGCATTTTTCTGTTCTGATTTTCTTTGTTCTATTTTGTTCTGTTTTGTATTTTTGTATTGTCTTTAAAATAAATAAAATAATGGAGTACTACTCAGCCATAAAGAAGGATAAACTTGAGGCTTTTATAGGTAAATGGATACAACCTGAGACCATACTCCTAAGTGAAATAAATCAGACTCATATGTATAAGCATCAGATTGTCTCCCTGGTGTGAGAAACTGAAACAGTGAATAAGGTCTAAAATGTATAATAGATATTGTGAGATGGGAAAAAATTATTCAAAGGGAAAGAGGAACTAGGATGGGGGAGAAGGGAAAGGATGAAAAGGAAGAAGAAAAAAAAAGTCAGTTATACTATTAGTGTATCTTACTTCATTGAAAGGGAAGATTTATGCTAAAATCAGTTGGAAAAAATTTGAATGCCCATATCTTGTAGTTTGAATAACTACTTTAAAGATAACATTATGCAGTGTATTAACTATTTTTATTCTTCTGTTGTTTCATTGTGAAAATTTGTTTTACTTTTATTCAATAAAAAGGAAAATCATTTGGAGAAATACAGGAGACAAAAAGCCTGAGCTATACTACTATTGCTAGTCTTCATTACTTGCTCTTTGACAATACCCCATAGCTAGGATTGTAAGAGAAGGCGCAGCAAAATCTCCAGACAGGTCACAGAACCAGCAAAAGCAGAGCTGAGGACTAATCAGCAGGTAGAGTTGGCAGTGAGTCAGAGGCACTTTAGCAGCAGTGTTTTGGCCCAAAGAAACAAAGGAATTTGGTGCAGGGAAAGAAGACTGCGAACTGCTGCCTTCTAATGACCAGGTCCTGGAGCATGTCATTATGAAGAGGTTAGTGAGATGAGGAAGAATCAGCCAGGAAGCCAGAAGGAATAGCCAGTAAAGTAGAACTAGGAGAGAGTGTCATCCTCGAGTGACACAGGTAGCTGCCTGTGCAGGAGGGAGACCAGCTATGTCAAATATTGTGAATGGTGAAGGTAAAGATGGAAGTAATTTGTAAGAGCAATAAATACTTTGAGGGTAGGTTCAGAAAGAATGGACAGAGAAATTATTGTTTAGTACAAAGACTGCTCACAACCAGTTTTGTTGTAGTTGGAATACAGTAGGACAGTGAGCGAATGGCTTGAGGCGGAAATGAGTGTAAAGAGTTTTCTTTAGATGAGAGATAGCAGCATATTGGGATGCTGCTATAAGCCGTAAAATTGAAGGAGAAAAAGACATGGTATGAGCAAGAGAATGAAAATGATTGCTGCCATGGTTCTTTAGATAGGTGATGGGTAAAGGTGTCTAGTTCACTATTGGAAGGAATGGTCTATAGGGAAGAGCCTACAGCTATCTGTAGGACAAAGAGGGAAGCAAATATATGGGAACAAATGCTCGTAGTTACAATTATTTGTTCTTGGGTTTGTAGACATTTACTTTTATTTAAAAATATTTTTTTAAGTTAAGTTTATTTGTACATTTTAGGGATACATAATGATCACATTCATCCTAGGGAATTTGTACCTGTAGATAGTAAAACAAGAAGCAAGGACATCAGCTGAGAGTGAGGCCAGGATAAGAGGAATTAAACTTGAGAAGAGACGAGAAATGAATGCAGCAGTACAAGACTGCATTTGTGCACCTTGTACATTTTCCAGTGGATATGCAGTCATAGATGATTTTTTAAAATGAACTTTCAAAATCCGCTTTATGGCATTCTTATCTGAGAATAGAGAGCCATTCACCATGTGCACCCCAGCTCTTCTGATCTCTATGAGGGTGCATTGTCTCTGGTAAGAAAAAAATACTTCCCTTTATCTCAAGATAAAATCACAAATTTGAAATGTCCTTTGAATTAAGAAAGCAATGAATCGAATATCTAAGCAGCAAGTCTTTTTGAAAATCAAAATCACAATCCCTTTTCCAAATTCTTTCATGAAAACTGAAGAAAGAACTAATCAAACAAATGTTTCATAATTGGGAATTGCATTGAATAGTTTATTGTCATGTGATCTTTAGCACTCTTAAAAATTCAACAACTGACAGACATTTCTGCAAGAAATTTTCTTCCTCTTACATGCATTTATTCACTTACATTTATGAGAAGGATAGCGAATAGCAGCATTGGCCTTGAACCTGAATTAATTTTAGCAATTGTATCCATTCATTGACATGCATACTATTCAGGAACACAAAATCAGGAAAATGAAGAAAAACAAATGTTTTTATGCTGTGATGCATTCCTATAAAATCGTAGATGTGTACATGATAGTCACTCATGTAGATTTAGAATATTTGTCTATTTTGACTAATTATAAACTGATAATTGCAGTATATCAAGATAGCAGGAAAAAATTAATCCTTAAAATATAATGGTCACAAAAATATATTGGGTAAATGAGCCATGTTTTGTTTTAAATAGTATGGATTTATTTCTGTGAAGTGATATCATTTGCAATTGTTTTGATTTATGATAAAGATTTTACATTTCATTTTAAAAAGTACTAATGGGATAGAATTTTTCAAAACTAAGCTTCACTAGCAGAACAGGTTATGGGTAGCTGATGAAGGAGTACATAGCCTGGGGATGTGAACAAAAGACTGTCTAGATGTTAGGGGTCTCAATGTAAATGAAGCCTGTTCTGCATCTGTGTCTTCCTCCTATTAGTATGTACTGTTGCATAATTGAAAACATCGAATAGAAATAGTACTATATTTTAGTAGGTTTGTTGGGTCAAAGAAATTGAAGATGTGTACGATATAGTGATATGGTTATGAACCATGGAATTCTAGGTCAAGAAAGGAAAGTTTGAGATAAGTGAGGAGCATTGAAAAAGCTGATTTCATCAGTGAACCATAGATTTCTAGGAGGTAGAAAATCATTTCAAGCTGTTTTGATACATAGTATGTCAATATTGAAATTCGTGAAGTTACAATACTGGAATGAGTTGTTATTATTAAAGGCATAGTCCAGGTTTAACTGATTTGATAGTATTTTGTCTTTTTTTTCTTCACTAGAATAAATGTACAGTAGCAACTGCTTGCCTTTTGAGTATATCATTACCTTACTTAGAGAAATCAATCTTTTTGAAATCTTTGTTGAAAGATGGATGAAATGTTATGACCATGGGGGAAAGAAGGCTGATATTGGATGGATGAAAAGATCATTTAGGAAGACTTGGTTTAAGAATCCAAGCAGTAAGGTAGTGAATTTGAATATATTATATAACAACAACTTCAAGAAGGGAGGTGTGAAACAGATTAACTTCATCAAATTGAAGACTTTTATTACAACTTCACATGCAGAATGGTATAGTTCATATAATGTTTAAGAGATTACAGCTAAAATGTATGAGTATGGTTTAGAACATACTTTAAATCTTTTAATCCATATTATTATCACTATTATATATATATGAATATATAATTCATAGGTATTTTCTGCAGTTATGATATATCCAAACAAGAAAAAAGACATAGGGTTGGCGACCACCAGAACTTAATGTTTGCCTTGCTGGGTTTCAGTCTTGCTTTGATTCAGTTTTCTATTCCCTTGTTCCTCCCTTGGGAAGGCAGGTGTTTACCTTGTGCCATTGTACCATAGAATTATTTAACATGTTTTTATTTTTACAGTTCACACCTCAGAGTTTGCCTTTCTCTCATAAGAGACGTGGACTTTTGAAGAATGCTACAACTGTTAAGACTTTGGGAAAGGCATTATTGTGTTTCTGGTTGTGTTGTACACAGGATAATTCTTTTACATTAGGTGGAATTATAAACTTCTTATTGTGTTTATTTGGAGCTTTCATATAACGAGATGTTTGAGTGTGAAGTTGACAGTGAATTGTGACCTTTAATCCTGACATACCAACTTCATGGGATTAGAAAGACCAAGCAGATTTGTAAAACATGCTCCTGCCTGTGTGTGTGTTTGGCGGGGGGGTTATGAAGGTATGGTCATGTGGACTTGATAAAGACCTTGTCCATTCCTCTCGTGCACTGCACCCCTTCTGTGTTTCCCAGCTACCACGATGAATGCTTTGCCCTTCTCCACGCTTCCATACGAAGTTTCTGCTTTGGAGCCAGCCAGCAATTGCCTGATTCCCCCAAAACTTGAGCGAAATTAAATCTTTCCTGCTTTAAGATTGGGTGTTGCATTTTGTGTCCCACAAAGGGTAAGTTGACTAGTATACATAGTGACTTGTTCATCTGATTTGTATAAATGACTCGCTACTTGTGCCATGAGCTGCCAAAACAACCAGTCTCATCCAGAGGCACGTATTTGGGTGTCTTCTGTGAATAGATTTAAAGCTGAGATTGTGATATCTAAAGGGAAAATACTGGGAGACCAGAATGGGGATAGGAAGTCAAGAGAAAATCAGTTTTAATACTAAGCTGACAAATTCTTATCCATTATCCCACTTGGATTATAATGATTTTATGAATGGGTAATTACTCTGAGAGAAAGCAGATTAACACTAGGCTGTAAGTTAGCTTTGGTTTTTACCTCTCTGGAAAACAGTACATTTATCATGATACCAGTCTGCCTATCGTAGATTATAAGTGTTTGCAAAAGCAAAGCCAAAGTATTCCTAGAATAGTAACTGTAAACAAAAAGGAAAAGTCACGGTGTATGTGTAGCGTAGTTATGTCTGGCATAACAATGTTTCAGTGAGAGACCACCTATACAGTGCAGTTCTTTAAAATTATAATAGTCTTTAAAACACGTTTAACTTGGTGATTTCAATACCATTCTTACATCTTAAGGCAACATATTACGAATACGTTTGTGGTGATGCTGTGTAAACAAGCCTATTGTGCTATTAATCATAAAAGTATAGCAGAAAATGCATCTATAGTACATGATATTTGATAATGATAGAAATGACCATGTTCCTTGTGCATGTATGTTTCATAGTATAGTTTCCATCATTACCTTAGGATGTATTATTATAATTTTAAAAGTTTACTGTAAACCTATGTGCCATATTATGCCGGCAGGAGACCCATACATCTTGAGTTTGCCACATCTTTTGCTTTCATCAATTTTCTCTTGGTTTTATTTAATCTTGCATTCTTTTGTTCATCAAGACCCTAGGATCAATAGGCATACATACATATATATAATGAGATATATATAATAATATATATTATAAATTTAATGAGAGATATATATCTGTAGATATCTATATCTATAATATCTATATTATATATAGATATCTATAATTAATGGGCTGTCATCCAGATTTGTGTGAATGGAGTCTATAATCATGATGTTTATACAACAATGAAATTGCCTAATAATGCATTTTTCAGCCACTGTGTCCATCATTAAGTGACACAAGAGTGCAGTTTTTAACATTTTTCAATTTGTATGTCACCTTGGCAATTTATAAATTAAGCTGTAATTAACTGTATTTGCCTATGATTTTCTATGTTTTAAATGGAGTTGACTCATGCAGTTAAATTTAATTTTTAGATAGATTTTGCTGGAGAGTTGCCACCAATTTGGTTTTACTTCTTAATGGGTGGAAAATTAATTTCATTCTCAATCTGGGTCCATGAAGAGCATTGGTACTTAATTCCAACAACTTGTTCCTAATAACTGAGCATGTAATTTATTAATAGAGAATAGAGAGTTAAGTGTTTCAAATGTATGATTGAAAACAAGTCTTGACATTTAAACCTTATAGCATAAAAATATTAAATCCATTATTTTCTGTTACGATATTAACAATAAAGCTTTAAATGTCTTTGTTAATGGCTGGAATTTCACAATCAGTCCATTATATACAAGATAATGCTCATGAACTCAAGTAAGTATCCGTAACAATCATCAAGTGCTTCCATTTAGGCATATATATTCTTGAATGGGGAAACACTCTTCAGTTGACAATAGCACAGTGATTAGAATAAATCCTGGACGGAAAATATTAATGAGCATGTGGCTCTTTTCTGATTTGAAATGTTAAAGTAGAAAATTTCATATTGAACATTTCATAGTTTGTACCTTTTCTAGATACTATGTTTTCCATGTGAAAATCATTTAAATCCTAAAATCATTCTTAATCTTTAAAGTATAAATCATATATAAAAATCATATTATATAAATATAAATCATATATATATGATTGTTTCTCTTTGAAAATTTTACAAAGAGCTGGGGAGTTAGCTCAGTGGCATAAGTGCTTGCCTGGCAAGCGTGAGGTCGCGAGTTCAATACCTGGTGCCACAAAACAAAAAAAGAAAAATAAAAAAAAAAGAAAATTTTATGACACTGGACCTCACATGCACTTATATAGCAGACAATACCTGGCTTAAATAATAAGAAATTTGTTTCCATTTAATATCATATTTTTTCTGTTAAGGTATCAGAATTATTTTTGAAATATTTGGTTGGAGACATAGATAGAATTTGTACTTTAAGTTTGTGGTGAAGACATTTTTATCATTTAGTTTTTGGCCTTGAAAGAGTCAGACTTAAAGTAGTATTTTAAATACAGGTATTATTGATAGCACTTTTATCAAAGTGCAAATTATTGACAAGTTGTAACTCTTGGACTAAAGCATTGAGGCCAAAGAACATTTATGTTTCATTAATGTTTATCTTAGAATTCTTTTCTACCAGTGACTGCTTATTGGGGACCTGACCAAGATCCCTAATCTCCCAAACGAGTGTACAGCGAAGGCTTAAATAAATGAGAAGTGGTATGATTTTAGGGCTCGAGGAGGGTCAAAACCCTCTAACAGAATTCAAGACTCTGGGGGCTGAGACAAAGAATGTCTCTGGGCAGCCCGTATCTATTAGGTCTTCAAAAAAAAGGGATGGGATACTGAGGAAAGGGGATCTGAGCAGGACCTTGGGAGTGGTTCAAGGACTTTTCCAGGAGTAACATATTATGTTAATTTAGGAGAAGTATCTTAGGAGAAAATCTCCAGGTGGCATTTCACTACAGGAGGGAAATGCCTGCAGCTGCAGTGTTTTAGTTGACTGGGGTTGGAGCCAGGTGTCCTCTGCTGTGGTCTTTGTTCTCGGGTCAGCCATGATCCGGCCATGCTGCAGCCCTGCACGGGTGTTTAACTTTCAGCTTCAGTGGTTTCCAACAACTGGTGGATCTAGGGTCCTCAGGCTATTAAAAACTAATTTTTTTTAAGTGAAAATTTTACATTAACTGGTTAAAAATGTGTGGTACGGTGGTTGTGCCATGAAACTTAAAATGAAACCCTCTTGCACAAGAATTAGTGTAGTTACATGTATTACTAGTTTAAGCATCTCAAAGCTTCATGTTCCTAATGTGCAAAATAGATTTAATAGTGTTTACCTCATAGTTTAAAATATTTAATGAGATAATATATGTTGGCCTAAAGTAAAGTGCTAAATACAAAGTAACCTCTGCATAAATGCTAATTATTTTGGTAGTTTATTATTTATATTTATTATTGAATTATAATTTTATAGACTATAAAAATTATATAAAAGATACATACTTATAATGAGAATCCTAAAATTAAAATATAAATGCTAGAAAAATACTAAGAAATATATGTTCTTTTTTATAATGCCATTTTTATCAATGATAGTGCTAGATTATATTCTATAGGTAGCATAACACCTACTGTCCTTTAAAAATTCTGTGGCGTTTTCCAAATCTTTATGGGTTGGCTTTCAGTTTTAATGACATGGTGGTTAGCATGTGGTATCACTGTCTTACTATCTTCACTAGACTCCAGTGACTTTTGAGATCATTTCTTCTTAATGGTAGAATTCCTAATACATGTTTCTTCTTACATATGTATATATTAGTAAGAAATTTGTCAGCATATTTTAATATAAAGCCTGATACTGTTTCATGATGAATGCTAGCATATTTTATTTTAAGAGCACGATTGGGTACAAAGGAAACAAATGGACTAAAAGGCAATGTTTATTAAAAAATAAGATTGTAAATATATGATTGCTTTTACCTTGTAATAGAAAGTCAAATATGAAACACTGAAGCTAGACTTAACATATTGTCTTATCTTCACTGACATATTCATTTTCAAAATCTGAAAAATACTGTACTAATCTTTTTCTTTTAAGTTGATTTAACTCAGATTGGAAATGAGAGCAGTTTCTTCTCTGATTCTCTTTGCTTTCCTAGCAAAACAGAGCTCTTGGGTTCCCGGGTTGAAGTTCCCAATCGACTGTCAACACCAAGCACATAATGAAACGTGTACCAATACCAGGAACAGACTTCAAAACTATTCTTTGGGGAGATTTCAGGACCCAACAACCTGGTAATGGAAAAATGGTCAAAAGGACCAGTTATGAAGAATATGGTTATGGTAGTGTTTGTTTTCTGTTAGTAAAGGCAGGGCAAAGCATTGAGGTTTAGGAGTTTATAAAACAAGCAAAGTGTAAAGGGGCATTTGCTCAGTTTATGGGGAAGGAGAGTATGCATTTACCTGAATTTTCAGCCTTGTTCACCACTCACAAGCTTTTTGCCCGCAAGAAAAGGACAAGCGTCTAGTACATAACGGTCCACTGGGGAGCCCAGACTGTGAATCACTTATTGCAGCAAGGGAAAGGAAATGGTATCTATAAAACTAAATTTTGGTCATGAAAAGAAAGTACATGGAAACTCATTCCTCTCTGCAGGTTAGAGATAGAAACACTGCAGGATTCACTTTTGTTAGAGTGAGCTGTCTTTTCTTTCTTATCCTAGAATACAAGAAAAAAAATATATGTATAACCTGTTTTATTTATTTTCTTTTTCAAGTATTATAATTCTTTTCCTATGTGAACTTTATACCTTTCTGAAACATGGGTCACTAATTGTAGCCTAAGAGAATGTGTAGCAAGATAGCATTTGAAATGGAAACTGATCTTTATTTCTTGAAATTTTTTCCTAATCACAATGTCAGTAGAGATGGCGACTTTCTTCACTGACCTCTTTTTCTTATTTTTTCCCTTAATGTTGACTGTCTGTAAAGAAAGTCTTCTTAGTCTATTTTCTAAACAGTTTTTCTGGATTGGTAAATGAATTATTTTGTAGTAAAAACTCTAAAATCTGGTTCTGAATTTTTAAATTGGACCTCAGAATGTTATTTCTAGTTTTCTGCATGTTGAAACCTGAATTGGTCTTCTGCTGAATTCCTTATAGTTCCTTTTTCTCCGCTATTTGCAGTTGAGGCTTGTAATACCAACATCTAAACAATCTCCCAAGCAGAACGTCTTTGTAATACATGCCTGCTTCTTATTCCCACAACTCAACCTCTAAATCACCAACATCTTTTAGGTTCTACTAGAGAGAAATTGTCTTTTAATCAAAGTCATTAATTTGTAAGTACTGTTTATTGTTTTCCTCCTGTATATTTGAACTGTCTCCTTACTGAGGTCGCCAGCTCTTTTCACTTTTATGAGTCTGTCATTCATGCTGTTGTCAATTATGTATTGAAATCCTGTTTCTTCCACTAACTTCTCTCAGCATGGTCCTGCTGATTCAAGTCTATAACTGTTTCCCACTAGGGACAATGATACCATGTTTTCTGAGATTTTCTTTATGAAATGCTTTCCCACTTTAAATGACCAGTAAACTCTAAGACCCTGCATAAGTCTTACCTCTTCTGTGAAGACTTCTTCTCTAATAAAGACATTTTATGATTTCATAGTGAAAAGTAACGTGACTTCCAGGAAAATTTTCTCATAGTCGTCATCCTTTGTACTCTTACAGAAGTAGAAAATGTGTTATAATTTGTATTTTTAAAATGTCCTTACAGTGAAATACTTATTGTGATGATAGGAATGTCTTTATAATCTCTAAACATAATGTGTCTAGTTCAAAGTAGGGGTCAATTAAATATTAATAGAATGATTTTTTGCTATTATAGCCTTATATTAAGTCTTTTAGTTGGAAGGGTTTTCAACTCCAAAGATATTATTGGCTATTTCTTTAACATATTCTAATTTTAAATTTTGTATTCATTTAGTATTCACTTTTAGCTTTATCCCTTCTCTAAGCTCAACTGTCTTTATATTAGGAATGTAATAAGGATCTTAAGTTAAGAAATATTATAGTTTGAGATTGAGAATGGCAGATCAAAATTATTATTTATTGTTACCTTAAGTTGACAGAATATTAATATTTTAAAATTTTGTCTGATGATTCTTATAACAGAATCAAGAAATAACCAATATACTTGCTTTACTAAGAAAATGAGAAACTGAGTAAATGATTCCAGTGTATCTGCTTATAATGGAGAGAGCTTGCAATCAGACTCATCAGTGTAGTGCTAGCAAAGATAGTAAATATGATCTATAACTAATTACCACTTTCAAATTTCTTTCTGGTCATATCATGACTTTACACATGATTTAATTAAAAGAGTTCTTGCTTTCTCCTCTGGTAACCAGGTTTCATTGTATTTTAAGGTCATCTCTGAGAACAGATGAGTTGGCAAATGAAGATATTTCTATATTATATAAGTATATATGTGCAGTGATTACTTACAAGCTGTATTAATTTAACCAGACATGCAGTAGATTTGAAAATAGTTATTTTTACATCATTCTTTAAAGTCTTTTGAAGTAAAATAGAGAGAATATACAAATTCTATAAATTCAAGGTTTTTCTACTTCAGACTTGTCTGCCGCTGTTAGCATTGTAAGTTTGGACAGGTCAATTTCATTACCTGTGAAAGATGATTTAGTGCATGTATGAGTCAGCTTTCCCATTGGTGGGCATGATATGTGACACGCACAAATTAAAGAGAACTTTAAATTAGCTCACATTTTAAGGGGGTTCAGTCCATGATCAGCCTGCTCAAAGGCAGAAGCGTCATGGCAGAAGGGCTTGGTGGAGCAAAGCTGTTCAGTTCATGGAGGCTGTAAGGCAAAACACTGCAACAGCAACAGAAAGGAAGAGGCCAAAGACCAGATCTAGAACCCAGTGTGATGCAACCCATGCAGGCACAGCCAGCGCTGTGTCCCACCAGTGCCTTAGGTGGACCCCAGGCTGTTGGCTAAGTTATATTACATCCGAATAATATACAGCTTTCCAAAAGTTTGTTGAAGGAAGGGATATGTGGAAAGTCACTATAAAATGCCAATAATAATCATTATAAATGTGTAATAATGAAACTCATTCTACAGACAGTATTCGGCTAAATATATTTTCTGTTATTATCTGAATAGCATATGCTGTGTTCATGAAGGGGAAAACTTACATGGAGTGATGGACCATAATTTGAAGATACAGCTAAGAATTGGAAGTATTATTTGAAATGTTTTAAGTCAGAATAGCTTAATACAGTCAGGTGGAAAAGGAAGCATATTTGTCAGAGTGAGGAAAAGCATTTCAGTCTGGGAAACAAGAAACAAAAAAAGCTAGGATGAAATTCTGGGGATATGTAAACCCTGTTTTTAGTCTTTATCTGACTTCTTAAAGAGGGGACTCTTTATAAATATACCATAGAAAGTTGATTAAAATTAGTGGGACGAGCCGGGCGTGGTGGCTCACGCCTTTAATCCCAGCACATGGGAGGCTGAGACAGGTGGATCGTTGTGAGTTCGAGACCAGCCTGGGCTACAAAGTGAGCTCAAGGCCAGCCTGAACGGCATAGTGAG
>RJWT010035060.1:0-13548 GCA_004365215.1 Cuniculus paca
TTATAAACCCAAGAAACATTCAGATATGAAGACCACTAATTTTTACATTGGTTTTAGAATGTAAAGCAAGGGGAAGCAATGGAAGGCAGAATAAAGACAAGGAATATATTATAGAAACCAGTATGGACTGGAAAGCCATAGCAATGTCATAACCTTGATGGAGATGGAATCCACTGGATAATACCCTTGGAGAATAAGGAAGACATGGAATAAACGGAGAGTCAGTTTTGTAGGAAAATCTTAGTACACTGAAAACTGTTCATCTGCCTATCAGTTTATCAGGTTAAAAAATGGTGTATACAAGAAGGGTTTCCACTGGTTTGTGTATGTGAAATGCTGAGGGGTAGAGCCAGCTTCAAGTGGGCCTCTGAATGCAAATTCAAAGAATGTGAAGGAGACCCACTTGCTACATTTTTAAAAACAGGCCTCTAGTCCTCCGAATTTCTAGTAATTCTTAGACCCTTGTGGTGTTAAGATGGTTCTAGCTCTTTTATCGTCTCAATTCCAAACACAATTCAATAAATAAATGAAGCAACTTTTTCAGATAAAGTCAAATTTTGAGTATTAAGCTAATTGGCTCTAATTAGCTGAGAAATATTCTGCAACTAAACCTCAAAGGTCAGATTGACGAAAGATAACGGACAGGGAAAACTGGGACCACCCACATAACTGAATTTAGGGTTAATCCCACAGACACTTCATTTAATGATCATAAGAAACTGACTGAGGATACACTGAGGATCTTTAACATATCTACTTATACTACTGTTACTGTTTACAGTTAATACTAATTGACAGTGCTACACACTGAATTTGGAACTTTCATGCATCTTTCCATTTTATCCAAAGTGATCTTACTTTTCTTTTCTTTTTGCCTTACATAATGAATACATTTTTGCCTGAACTAATGAATACATTTACCATGGGGACTTGACACATGTATATAACACACCTTAATTTCTATTCTGTTTTGTTGTTGTTCTGTTGTTCTTTAAACCCCTACCCTTCACATGCCTCCTTGTTCTTTCCAACTTTCAATCCCCTTCCCATCTTCTAAAACAGGTATTTTCATTTTCATCCCATTTTGCATATAAGGGTACAGAGTCTAGAAAGTGAAGAAATTTTTCCAATTTTTTTCATTAAAAAGGCAAGATACAGAGCTGATTCTGTTCAGTTTTATTTCTACAGTGCCACATTTTTAAATACTACTTAGTAAATCCTGCCTGAATGCAATCTAGAAACTTTGGAAATAGGACTACCTGAGCTAATGCACCTAATACGCCTAATGTACCCAGTGGCAAGACAGAAAGGAAAGCTATAAAATTTGATATCATTTTCAACTATTCAACCCTAAGGTTCTCATTAGTTGGTCTAAGAAGCTGAATCTTGCTTTTACTCTTCAGTGAAAAATGTGACTAGAAACACATATGCTAATTTTAACAATTAAGGCTAGCCCTGGAGATAATGTATTAACATTTTTCAGGGGTAATAAACTCTTGGAATACAGCCAATACTACTTACACTGACAATAGAATAGTCACAGGGTACTCAAAGATACATTTATAGCTGAATTGGAAAGTGTGCAGAATCACAATCAGGAAAATTATTGCAAAGACCTGAAGACCTGGCAGTCTAGGAATTATTGCTAGCATTAAATTGCATAATGCTGCCTTCAGTCACTCAAAAAGATTTTAACAAATGCAGTCCTGTGGGAATGGAACTTTCAGCATTAGGGGAAACATTAGTCTAAACTAGATGTCATGCCTAGATTCAAATCGCTCACATCAGATAGGACTCATAAGACATTTTTTTGAATGAAAAAAAAGAAGAAAAATGGAAAAAGGCACACAAATCTCTTACCAAATGTAAAAGTTGGTATGTTGTAAAAGTAGACGCTTACCTTTAAAACTCAACACCTACTGAAAGTCTAAATGATGATATGTTGGTTGATTCCGGGGAAACACAACTTGACCTTCATATACACTCATACAAAAAATATATACATATATATATTGCATATTTGCAAGTATAACTGCCAGATTCCACATTTTTTCTTCTTAGAATACTCCAATTTCAGTTAACTAATACATATGGGTGAGAAAAAAGTAGGCACAATAAATTTTTAAGGTGTCATGGCCAAAAATTACAGTGAGAAGAAAAATAAATAATACAAAATTCATGGAAGTCGCAAATTAATGAGAAGAAAAAAGTTGTGTCAATAACCTAAATTGAATATTTAACAACACAGTTACTGAACAAGCCTTTGTAATCATGCCTTTAACTTTTCTCTATTCAAATATCATTAACCTCCAATTTTCCTGTTTCAAATGGCATTAATGTCTCTCTCTCTCTCTCTCTCTCTCTCTCTCTCTCTCTCTCTCTCTCTCTCTTTCTGTCACTCTCTGGCTCTCACTGTCTTGCTCTTTCTCCCACCTTTTGATCCTAGTAATAGTTCTCAATATACCTCAACATTTAGAATTTTACATGAGAAAATAAGTTGATATAGAAATGCAATTTCAGAGTGAATAACAGCTTTATACTTCTATTCTAAATATCATTGTTGAAAATAACCTATCTTTTATTTTCAGGTTGGAAAAGAAATCTTTCACGATGGATGACCTGTAATGACCAGATGGTTTCCCTGGAAGATGTCTTGGCTAGTCTTTTCTAAGCAGTATTCACTACAGAGAGGTAAGTATGGTAATACTACCTCTTAAAGCTACAACACTACATCAGTCTCCAATCAGGAGGAATGTGATTAGCAAAGTTTATACATACCAGCAGAATAGTCACAGCTTGTTCAAAGGTGAACAGCTGAAATCGGAAAGTGTGTAGAGCCATAATCAGGAAAATTATTACAAACCATTAAGGGCTGACAGTCAATAAATTATTGCCAGAATTAAACTGCATCATGCCTCCATCAACTCATAAAACAAGATTGTAACAAATACTTCCACATGGAACTGCAGTTTTCAGTGTTATCAGAGATATTAATCTTTCTGAGCTATGACCCCTAACATCAAAGAGCTGGCATCTGAAGGAATAGATAAGCCATAAAAATAATTCTAATGAAAGGAAAAAGAAATACAGGTAAATGCACTACTGAAGTACAAAATGCGGAAGATATTTTTGACTAAAGAAGTTATGGAAATGGTTATGGAGTAGCAAATGACAGAAAAATATGGACATCTAAATGGTGGGGAAGTAAAAGAAATAGAAAAGTACAAGATGTGATTGCAATATGCAGTGAAAGTTTAAATAAAAAATTCATTACAATGAAAAACGCATTGCCATTAATCTCCATCAACATACTCCTTTTGCTTCAAATGCATTTATCCCACGAGTCTTTCCACTTTTTGAAGCATTCTAGGAATCCTCTTTCCTACATGTTTTTGCAGCATATGATCACAACTACAGTGAATGCTCCTGCTGTGTGCATCCAGTAGCAGGGCAGGCTCATAAGTTATTGAGGTGCATCTTCACCCACTTCATCACCAGATCTGGCACCATGTGACTTCTGGCTCTTCCCCACAATCAAAATGACCACAAAAGTAAATCCTTTGAATTGATTCAGGCCACCAAGGCAACCATGACAGTGCCAGGGCACTCATGAAAGAGGACATGCAGAACTGCTTCAGAAAATGGCAAGAAGGATCGGTAAGTTTGTTGGAAGCGAGCGCTAAGTACACTGAATGGAATTAATAGCAATATGCCTTTTACTGTAATATGTATATTTTTTTAAATTTAATATTCATTCTAATTTTCGAACATATCTTGTGACCTACCAAGCTCTTCATCCTGTGATGTTCCTTCTTGCTATAAAATGGGCCTCTCCTAAGAGTTCTCAACAGCAAGCTTTTCATTAGTTCTTGAGAGGTCCGTCTCCATGTTTCTCAGTAACCCCTGATTCAGTGGTTCAATGTAAAATCAGCATGGCCTCACCATCTTGGCACCAACTGCTGCTGCTGAGCACCAGAGGGAGGTGTGGAATTCTAAATGGTGCCAAAACGACACCTTCATCAAGCAATCTCATTTTTGTTTTTGTTGTTGATATCACTTTTTGTGGCTAACTTTAAATAAAGTCATCACACAAAAATAGACGCTAGGTTGTCCTGGTTTTCAAAGACTTACGCTTTTGATATTGATTGTAACATTATAGAGTGGCACATACTCAATTGAAAGAGAAAATAGGAGAAGCAATGCTGATGAAAGACATGAACACTGAATCAGTTCTTTTCTCTTAACCTTCTTCATCTCTATTGAGTCGCATCATTTAGTCGCTTAATCTTTCCATTTCCCAGATGCACCCTGTATCACCCAGCAATAACCCCAGAATTATTGCAAATGTTCAGACGAGATAATTTATATAAAAGCCTGAGGAAAAATGAGAAGCAGTTTACAATGAAAAGGTTTCACTAAACATTAAGCCAAGGACAGTATATTATCATGAAAGGCACATTGCTTAGAAGTTTTAAAGAAAAATAGAACATTAAAAACAATGGAACAAAATTTCAAAATAAGATTATAGGAGAGTAACAATGGTTAGTACATTGTGAATTGTTATTTTCTAAAGTGGTTGCACCTATTCCAAGCTACAGGCATGAAAAATTGATCAAACAATATAGGCACACATTTTTCTTTTTCTAATATCGATTAGTAGTTACATATATATCCCTTTCATTTCCTTCTTTTCTCCTTTCCCTCATTCCAGTTTCTTTTTCCTTTTGAACAGCTCTCTTCCACTTCACAGTATCTACTGCACATTCTGGATCCTATTTACTTTTTCAGCTTCTTACACTAGAGAGGCAATATGATGTTTACACATGTAAGTCTGATTTATTTCACTTATGAGTATGGTCTCAAGTTGCATCTATTTCCCTATAATTGTCTCAAGTTTATTCTTCTTTATAGCTCAATAGTACTCCATCTTTTTTTATCTATTCCTCGGTTGATGGGCATTTGGGTTGTTTCCAGGATTCAGTTATTACAAACTGCTTTTTCCTTTTTCCCCATAGTCCCTTGAGTATTTGTTATTGGTTGACTTCTTGATAATAGCCAATCTTATTGGAGTGAGGCGGAATCTCAGTGTTGTTTTAATTTGCATCTCTTGGGTGACCAACGATGTCAAACATTGTTTCATACATTTATTTGCCATTCATATTTCTTCAGCTGAAAAGTGTGTATTCATCTCAGCTGCCCATTTTTGGGTAGAATCTTTGAATTTGGAGGGTCTGATTATTACCAGTTCTTTATATGTTCTGATAGACACAGGTCTAGTTTTAGTCTTCAGCATGTAGACAGCCAGTTTTTCCAGCACCATTTATTGAAGAGGCTATCTTTCTTCCAGTGAACATATTTGGCCCCTTTGTCAGAGATAAAGTGGCTGAGTGTGTTTGTAGTTATGTGTGCCTATTCTAATCTATTCCACTTGTCTTAGGCCTTACTTAGATTTAAATCATGGTTCTTTTACCTAGCATGTGAGCAACCTTTCTAAGCTCAGCTTTTCACAAACATCTCCTAGTTCATTCCTGACCTTCCTCATAGCTGTGAAATTTAAGTATAAATCTAAAAAGATCTTTTAAAATAGTAAATACGATATTATTTGTACAAGTTCAACCATAAATAATGCTACTATGACTGTTATAGCTACTCTTATGACATCTGATATTACTTATTAGAACGTAGTTTGACTCAAAGGAATAAATTCATCACTGATATAGACTCAAGTACATGTGCTACAGATTAAGGTAATGTTAAAGTAAAAATTTCCATTCATATAGTTTACATTCACTTACTTTCAATCAAAGTCAACTCTTACAAGTTCATAAATTACTTAATGCATATTTGAGAGATGCAAAGTTTATTTAGGGTTTTAAACAATGGTGTAGTAAAAATTCCTTCTGCAAACATTTTAATGATTGTAAACCATTGAAATAGCAGTGAAAAGCATGCTAAGTGTATTAAACACTTTATTAAAAGTGCAAATTATTCCAATTGCCTTATTTTTAAGTATCATTTTCCCAGATGCAAATGATAAGATCTCTCAGTTTTCCAAATCATTGAGTTATGGATTTCCCAAATGTTGTTACTCCAGATACTACTCTCATAACTTTCTTTTCTTTCATTGTTTCCTTCTTCTGAGCTGGAGTAGGAAACTGGATGGCAGGCAGAATGGTGAGGGTTGAGACAAGAGGCAGAATCAGAGGAGAACATTAACAGAATATAACAGTTACTTCAACTGTATAGTTGTATATGCACATAAAGAAATTATCCTTGCCCCCCAAAAGCATGACCTCTGCCCTTGGTTTCTGGGAACAATTTCTGTTTTCCTGAGAGCCATGAACCAGCCAAAGGCTACTAACCATGCTGTAAGATGAGGTTCACTTGGAGCCTGAGAGGAACTACATGAGTGATCAACCAGTCAGGACCATCTATCAGAGCTCCTGTAAAACCTCAACATGGAGTCTCAGGTGAGTTTCTGGTTGACAACAATTCATGCATGTTCCCACACACTAGAAGAGTAACATGGTGACTCATCAAGAGGAAAATAGATCTATAATATCTGGTACTTCTGCAGGACTCTGCTCCATGTGTTTCTTCCTTTGGCTGATTTTAACCTGTATCCCTTCTGCAATAATCCATAATGATGAGCATAATAAAAATAGTCTTCAATGAATTCTTATTCTTCAGAGTACATCACTGAACAAGAGAGTTGTTTTGTGAACCCCTACACTTGGAAGTTTGTGTCAGAAATGCAGGTTCTGGGACTGTGATCTCTAATTTTGTATTTTTCCCAAACTCTGTACGACAGCTAAAGATGAGGGAAAGTGGAAACTTTAAGAAAAAGATCTAACCAAGCATGGTGGCACACACCTGTAATCCCAGCATTCGAGAGGCAAAGGCAGGTGAATTGCAGAGACCTCAAAGCTCGCCTATACGCTATAGTCAGTTCAAGACCAGTCTGAACTATAACCAAGACACTGTCCCAAAGTAGAAGGAGAAGGAGAGGGAAAAGAAAGGTAGCAGGAGAGGAAAAGGGGGAAGGAGAAGGAGAAAGGGAAGGGGAAGGGGAAAAGGAAGGGGAAGGAGAAGAAAGTGATCTTGTCTATTTTACCCACATTTGTATGATCAGTGTATTCTTCCCGGCCAGTGTAGAACTGCAATAAATATATGCTGAATGAGTTTTAGGTTTAATAAGATTGGCTTTGAAGAAAACCAACGTATTAGAGTGGTTTTATAAAACCATCAATAAAACTTTGATCAAAGTAATCACAGTTAATTGGCCAGATATCAGATATAATTCATTCCATTTAAACTTGGAGTAGGCAATACAGTATTTTGAAATTTAACAAGTCTTTACTGAAAACTTTGCTTTACCAGAGAATAAGCTTAATTCTATAACTGGAGAAAATAGGCAGTCCAAGAAGCATGAAAAATATATATATATATATATTATGATTTTTATCCACCAGCAAAACAGAAGTCAAATGGTGGGTCATTAAAGACAAGTAGCTTTTGATTCTCAATGAGAATGTGATATGGAGTGAGAAATATATCAGGTAACATTTGAAGTGAGATATAAGAAAGATTACGAATTGCAAAGTTACAGTACAGGAAACAGCAAACATAAAAGTGTCAGCAGTGCCACTGTAGTAATATTATGTTTTAGCCTTTCTATATTTTACTACAAATATCATTCCATGCAATAATTAGCTAAAATAGTACATCACTTATTTCTAACCACATTCTGAAAATAATAAAGCTTTATAATTGTCTACCATATGGTGCTTACCTGCAATTAATTCATGTCTACAAGGTTCAGTCCAAACTACTTAAATTTAAAAAGGCACTGATGTGAGTAAATGTATAATGAAGGGTAGAAAGAAGGGACTTGTTGAGGTTTTGCTCTTTCTGTGCAAGATGAAAATAGGTCTTCCTCCTTCAACTCCCCAAGGTACAATCGCTTGGGAAGACTCAGTTGGCATCACAAGCTTTTGCAAAATACGTAAAGCTCAAAAAGAGTAAAACATTAAAAAATTAAATTCAAAACTAGATAATTAACAAGTTTTTAAAAATTAAGGACACTGTCTGGGTAAGGTAAAAATTGCCAAAAGATCTATATCAATAGGCTTTGATACATCAGAGTATTTCCTGAAGAAGGGATTTCAGTGAGAATGTGAGGCCTTAGAGAAGTTGTATTTTCTCCACTGATCTTAAAATTATTTGTTACTTCCATTTAAAAAAGCACAGTGAATTGAACAAAAGAGCTGAGAAACTTGTATGGAGGAAATCATTTTGTTGAAAGAAATTAGAGAAGATAGAAGTAGATGGAACAATAACCCATATTAATAGAGTAGGCTGCTTAATATTGTTAAAATGCCAATATGATTCGAAGCAATTTACATCATCAATGCAATTCCTATCAAAAATTTCCATTTTCTTTTGCAAAAATAGAGAAACCATGACAAAATTATATGAATTTAATAGCCAAAACAGAAAAAAAAAATAAAAGAAGCTAATAAAGCTGTAAACCTCCTATTTTCTGACTTTAACACATATTATGAAACTACAGTAATCAACTAGCATGGTACTGGTATGGTATAAAGGCAAACATACAAACAAACAGAACAGAGCACCCAGAAATAAGCCCTCACACTTCTGGTCACATTACCATCAGCAAGCATGCAGAGACCACACAGAAAAAGATAGTTTCACTGGGAGTGATGTTGAGGAAGCTAGACATGCGTATACAAAAGAATGAAATCGGACCCTTGCCTTATAACAGTGATGGCAAACCTATGGCACACGTGCCAAACTAGCAGTTCGTTATCACTGAAAGCTTTAAAAGGTTCACCCATCACTGCTTTATACCATACACAAAGACAACTCAGTACAGTATGTCTCCTAGAAGAAAACACAAGTAAAGTTTCTTGACATTAGGATTTGGCAATGATTTCTTTCACAGAAGGCAACAAAAGCAAAAATAAACAAATCAGACTTCAAATTTAAAAAATTCTGTATATCAAAGCAAACCACCAGCAAAGTGAAAATCGAACCTGTAGAATAAGCAAAGATACTTTGATATCTGATAAAGAGTTAATATCCAGGCTATATATGTCACTTGTACAACTCTACACCAGAAAGGCAAGACAAGAAACAATTTAAAAATGGGCAAAGGAATTGAATTGACATGGCTGTGAGAAGATACTCAAAGAACATCGTACCAAGTTTATGAAAAGATGTTCAACATCACTAATCAATATGGAAATACAAATTAATACCCTAGTGAGATATCATCTCATATAGTGAGATAACTAGAGATTACCAAGTGTTGGTAAGGATAGAGAAATTTGAATACTATATAAAATAATGTTGCTGCTAGGAGAGAGAAAATGAAGTTTCCTCAAAACATTAAACATAGAATTATCATATGATTCAACAGTCTCATTTCTGGGCATTTATCTAAAAGAATTCAAAGCAGAATTTTTGAAGACATACTTATACACCTATATTTTTTGCAGCATTAATTACATAACCAGGAAGTAGAAGTAACTAAAATGTCCATCGACCTATGAATAGATTTTTAAAGGTGGCATAAATGCATGCAAGGGAATTTAAGCATTAAAATGAAGGAAATTCTGTCATATGCAACAACATGGATGGACATTGAGAACATTTTGCTGAGTGAAATAATCCAGTGACAAAAAAACCTGTGCATAATTCCATTTACATGAAGTACCTACAGTAGTCCAACTCAGAGACAAAATAAAGAATGGTGGTTGCCAGGAGCTGAGAGAGAGGAGAAAGGGAGTTGTTTGATGTGTACAGAATTTCAGCTTTGCAGCATGAAAAAAGTTCTAGAAATTTGTTGCACAACAACATGCATATGTTTTACACTACTAGGATGTACCCTAAAAAGACGTTAGATTTTACCTTGTTTTACAACGAGAGAAAAGCAACTGTGAGTTTATACTATCATACATTCACTCTGCCCCAACAGACATTTAGGATGAATAAAATACAAAATATAAGGCCTAAATATCATTGCCAGGAGGGAACCAAGGAAAGCGTCTCTATGGAATAGAAAGAGAAGGCAGCAAGCAGGTTGCAGCTGCTGGCATGCAGGGATTCAGATACTGAATAAAGCTGTGTGGCCCAAGATTTGCTCTAGGCAATAGATGAAAACAAAATCCTTCTGTGCAACAAAGCAAGCAAAGTCTGGCTACCTGCTATATCAGAGGTTGGGAGAGAATTGTCCTACTGCAACTCCAAAAAGGTTGAACTAAAAACTGCTGCAACAGTCTTGCCAGATGCAGCCATAGACCCTCATGAGGGTAACTGGACCAAATCATTCCAAAATCCAGCCCCTGACATCACGTCAATATTACCCTAGAATAGGAGCCTTGAAATGACTCCTTCAAAATCTTATTCTAAACTAGGAGTATTGGAGGTTTGGTGAAAGCAAGAAAAATGATGCTAGAAATCAGAGTGAGCCTTAGAGGAAGAAGCAAAAAGGGAAGGGAGACACAAATGTACTCAAGAGACCAAAATCCTAGATACTTGAAGAGAACATCCTAAATTCTAACTTAAACTAAATCAAATTCTAAAATGGCAGGAAACAAAATCAGTAACTAAGGGTTGGTAGTGTAGTTGAGTGGTAGAATGCTTGCCTAGCACAAGAAAAGCTTTGGCTTCCATTTCTAGTACGGCAAGAAAAACAATCAGTAATTAAAATGTGAATCCAAAGTCTGACAGTGTATGTTAAGAAAGCTCAGAGAGATAGATGAATTAATAACTTTCTGTAAAAAGCGGGAAAGCCAAATAATAAAAACAGAAAACAATAAGTCAAGAACAGGAAGATATTAAACAGAAACCAACATCCAAAAACAAGAAACATTATGACTGAAATTACAAAACAGATGGTGTACATTCTAGACTAGATGAATTTGGAAGATCCTAACCCAACTCATATAAGTATTGCCAGCACCAGAAACTGGAAAGCAAGAGAGAGAAAGAAAATGTATATGAGGGATGAGTTAAAATTTTCCACGATTGGAAAAATATGATTGTTTGAATTATAACATTCCAGATTGCACACTGAGTTTGCAGAACATTAAGTATCAAGAGAAACATTTTTTTTTTACATTTCCGTAGAGATTACCTATTCAGGAAAGAATATGAAATGAGTACCAAACTACCCACAGTCAAGAATAGATGCCAGAAGCCAACGGGATGTAAGTTTCTGAATTCGAGGAAAAATAATGTTCTACTAGGAATCAAAATTTAAGTTCAAGCCAGGGATATAGCTCAGTGGCACAGCTCCTGCCTGGCAAGTCCTGAGTTCCCAGTACCAAGAACAAAACAAAACAAAACAAAACAAAACAGCTGAAGTTCAAATGTCAAAGGAAAAAAAATCCATTTACATGAAGAGAATTAACAGACCCTCACCCATAAAACAATGAAAGATGTACATTACAAAGTAAACTCAGACCAAATTGAATACATACATGCACATACACACACACCCACACACAGGCATAATGTATACCCACAGAATTTATTGTAAAAAATGGTACAATAGCTAAAATAACAATTTTAAATTACAACTAATTGAATTTACAAAAAGAGTAGTAGTACTTAGAAATATCTAAGAAAACATCCTAAAGCCTCTAAGCTGTTTGGAAGAGAGAAACACAAAAAATATTTCCCAAACTATGTAATTATGTATGGACATAAAATATTTGCACAACCCTTGAAAGAATACAAATGTGGCTTCAGTTTATAAAGTAGCAGAAGAATTCACAAAGAATAGAAACTTCAATGATGCAACAGAAATAAAAAAAAAGTAGATTAAAAAACTGAAAGGAACAATCAGAAAGAAATGAATCCAGACACGTCCACAGTTTCATCAAATATATATGAGTTAAACTGGCCTATTGAAACATCGATATTTAAGAATGGAGTTTTATCTCCAGCTTTATGTTCCTTATTAGTCAGTCCATCTTTACACTTCTCCTGTCTCTCAGTGAAGAAGAGGACATCAGAAATAACAAGGGAATGAAATTCAGGCTGAAATATGAATGAAAAGCAATTAAATAATACTAGATAAATGCTACCAGTTAAGTATGTCTCTTGGACTCTCGATCAGCTTTTTAGGATCTCTTTAGTTTGTCCAGCGAAAATCTGTTCCTGAGGATACCACCATTTAGACTCCTTTTGGTGTACTCAACTGCAATTTTCCACAGGAAATAGGAAATTGCTATTCAAAGAACTGCAAGCATTCGTGCACATAAACATGCCTTGGGATAGCCAAGATTCACAGCAGGATTTACTCACCAGAGAACTCCAGCCCCGTGGCCTGCTGCGACAGGGCACCCAGGACAGCAATAGCAGCCATAGCAAAGGTGTGAGGAGACCTTTACACCTCAACATTGGCCCCTCTAGTCTTACTGCAGAATCTACAGGCCTATGCTCCCTGTCTAAAATTGAAATCAGTGTTTACCCCAATTAACTCTAACCAGAAAAAGGGTAGTTCTGAAAGCAAAGATCCAGATGATCAATGTCAATGATGCTACACTTTATTATTAAAGGAAAATTATTCCTAGTACCATGCAATACCATAGGCAGGAGTGAGCACTGTGATTTTCAGTAGGAGGCAAGTCTAAGTAGAGAGTAGAACTGAAAATCTAGATATCCCTAACGGGTAACAATAAGTGAATATTGGCTTTACTAAGGTATTTGTTCCATTACAAATAAGCTCGTGCAGTAAAATTCTCAATAGTTTCTTAAGATTCTCTCTATTTGATGGGCTCCAAGCCCCTGTGTCTAAATCCACTTTTCGAGTTTGTTGTTTGTTTGTTTTTGTGGGTTTTTTGGTACTGAAGATTGAACCCAGCACCATCACACTGAGCTACATCTCCAGCCGTTTTTAATTTTTGAGATAAAGTCTCATGAAGTCTTTAAGCTGTTCAGTTGCCCAGGATGTGTTTAAATTTGAAATCCTCCTGTCTTAGACTCCCATAGTGCTGGGACTACAGGCACACATCACCATGAGTGGTCTTAATTCCAGTATAAAACAAAAAGAGAAAAAGTTGTAGAATAGGAAATTTTCCTGCTTTTCCCACAATTCTACACACACACACATGAATGCATACACATACACATATGCACAGCCATACACACAAACATTCACAGTCTTCAGTCTACAACACAGTTGTCAGATTCTATGTATTTTTCTTTTTTTCTAAAGTTTTGGTAATCAATTCTAGCCCAACGATACGAACTCTATAGTTCATGACCTTTCAAATAGCAAGTCTGTAATACAGTCTACCTTTAGCTGCCTAGCTGATGACTAATTAAATTCTTAAAAATCAACTGCTACTGCTTTCAAATGTTTTTGTAAAGTTTAACTAACCAAAATTATTCAACACAACCTGTTGTCTCTCTTTTTCACATTTTGATCCTTTCATTAAGAATGCATTCATAATGACTAGGCACCAAGAACTAACAGAAGAGTGAAACACTACAAAAGAATGAATGCTTCATACT
>RJWT010035061.1:0-13529 GCA_004365215.1 Cuniculus paca
GATGTGGGTATAGACAGAAACAGGTACTGACTAAGGCCCACTTCACAATGGATAAGAGGCTGTCAGCTGCCAATCAGTCCACAGTACTGCCAAGGAGAAGTCTGAAGGGGTCACCTGCCCGATACACGGGCATCTCTGGCTTGCCAACAGGAAAACAAGACCTCCCTTCCAGCTGCAAGGAAATAAATTTTGCAGTAATCAGTAACAATGGAAGAGGACCTGCAGTCTCAGATGCAATCACAGCACCTCAGTGTCAACCCAGGGAAATGCTGAGGCGATTCAAATAATGGGCCCGAAAGATGGAAACTAGGATCCAATAAATGTGTGTCGTTTTAAGAGGCTAAGTCAGTGGGAATTTGTTGCACTGAGATAGAAAATCAGTGCATTTACAGATGTGGATAACTAAGTATCATTATGTTTAAAGCTGCCTATAAAGGTACTCTCTACATAGTAACACCTAAGGATTAGTACCTTGGTAGCATTGTTATATGTCTTCCTGCATCCCAGTTTTCCTTTTACATTTGAAAATAAATACTAATCTACGTTCAGAGAAACTCATCAGGAAATAATGTTTTAGTGACAATCATATAGGAGTTCCAAAAATTTTAGTCTGTGTATTTCTTTTCATTTTTATTTGATTTCATTAAAATTTAACTAGATGGAGATCTCTAAAAGTAGTATGAATAGACCATTATTATCAACGAACCAAAACTGTGATTTTTATTATCTTTGTCATTTAAGATACAAGAATGTTTTTTTAATGACTGAAGGAAAGACACTAATAATGATCCAAATATAATGTTAAAGCACTAATGAGATTTTTATTACTAGCAAAAACCAAGTTCAAGTAAATTTAAACATTTGAAAAAATTTAATCATGGAAAAAGGACTGTTTTGTAATAGTCCAAGAGGGAAAGCTGCAAAATGACCATGGAGGTAAGGTACAGAACCAGTCTGTGATAGTCACCCTGTAGTTGTTTTGTTTTGTTCTGTTTTTTGAGACAAGCTCTCGCCATATAGCTCAGACTGGTTTTTAACTCTCTATGTAGCCCAGGTTGGCCTTGAACTCATGGGAATCCTCCTGCCTCTGCCTCCCCTGCTTCTGGGATTACAGGCCTGTGCCACCATGTCCAGCACACTGTGTGTTTTTACACATGAGTGTACCTTTCTTATCCTGTGCCCTCTAACTGGAACCCTCTATATAATCAGCTTCCCTTTGATGCAAACTCTTCACTTATAAATGAGAGATGAATGAGAAGTGACTGTTTTGTCTGTATCACTTGCCAGAAGTTTTGCTATATTATAAATTTCATCAAAGAAAAAGATATTTGAATTTCCAGCTCCTGGAAGTGACTATGAACTCAAAAATTGTTTACTAAACAAAATTGAATTGATAAAATGTTATTCACAAATTTTATATGCTTAAACATTTTTGTCAAAGTTAGATCACCTGTTAATTTATTGTATTATCTAAATATTCTTCTATTAATTGAAAGGAATCTGAGTGAGCAAGTTGAATATGGTCTTGATAGCATTTTATAGGAACTTTTAATGATTATATCTATGTTGTGTTACTTATGTGTGATCAAAATGGCCACAATGAAACAACTCTATCAATCAAGAAGTAAACATAATAAACCAAGATATTCTAATTTGTTGGCAATGTTTTTATGATTAAACTAATTATTTTAACATTATGTAAATATAATCCATAAAATAGTTGCTGTGGTGAACACAAACTGTAAACTAGATTTTGGCAAATGAATGAAAAACTGAAGTTGCTTAACTTCATATTTTTACCAAATGTGAAAATATGACATGAATAAGAAAGGAGAGGGAGAGGCACCAAGATAGAAGATTGGTAAGTAACAGAGAAAGAACCTCTCTGAGTGTTGCCACCCAGGGGCTGGAATATAACATGAGGAAGACAAGAAGGAGGGAAGTGGACCCCCTGGATTCAGGAAGGGTCTGAAGCACAAATTGAAGCCCACAGAGAGAGTGAAGAGAGAAAGTTGAATGAAGAAGGAGGAGGTAGCCAGCAGCGCCTTCTCACTGAGGTAGGACTCACTGTGTAAGAAGAACAGTTCAAACCTGTGGACACACAGTGACTCCTCGCTACCTCAGAGGCCTCCATGGAGAGACACAGCAGCAGAGGGGAGCAGCAGACACGAAGGACTGCACTAGCTGGTGGTGACTGCCGAGGGCTCAGTCATACCACATGAGAGAGTGATGGGCCATTTGCCATCTTGGAGAAGGGCTAGCTGAGCTCAAAACACAGCTCCCAGCTAGGCTCACACAGAAGGTATGCAGACAGCTGCAAGCCAAATGAGTCTGGTCTCAGCCAGAAGGTGCAAGCTTGCTGAGATTATCCACTATTTCACCAAAAAGTCACTGATCAGCATGGATCAGGACTGTCTTCACACATTGTCTATCACCGACAGCAGAAACAAACCTTGGAGTGGACATTTCTCTCTCTCTCTCTCTCTCTCTCTCTCTCTCTCTCTCTCTCTCGTTTGTCTTTGTTGTGGTGGTGGTTTTGTTTTTGTTTTTTGTTTTGTGTTTTTCTCCATCATTGTTCAATCTCATTTTATATAAGTGTGAACATGCTTCCTAGCTTCCTTGTGATTCTTATTCTATTCTGTGTATCTCTTCTATCTCTTCCTTCTCTCCTTCCCTCCAGTGTTCTGCACCAGTTTTCCAAAGTTAGCATAATCTCCTTTGTCCTCCAGTCTTACTTCTAATTTCTTCCTCTTCTTCCTCTTGTCTACTTTTTCCCTAACCCCTTATAAATTTTCAACCCTGAGGGTAAAATTGACATATTAAGGATTTATATACTGCAAATAATATTCTGATCTGTTTTAGATTTTGTTCTATAACCTCAAATCTAGTTCATTCTGTTAAACATGGTAAATTAATGGTTACCTCACTTTGTCATTTTCTAGGCTGTGATTGATGCTACTGTTATTGCTGATGATACCATTTTAGCCAAAAGTGATATAATTGTTCTGAACAGCTACTATTTCTGGTATTCCAAGACTGAGATTAACTAAAGGTCATAGAAAATACTGTGGCATAGTGCCAAAGAGCCAGGGGCTGAGACAAATAGGCAGTAACTTCTCATCACCAAAAAATTGAAGAGGTAGGATCTTACAACACACTCAAAACCCAAAAACCAGTTACACCTGCAAAATACCTCAGAGAAGTAGTCATTTCCTAAGGGTTCTAAATACTAGCAATAAAGAAACCCATGATAGGCAATATACAAGCATCAATCCAGGAATTAAACTAAAAAAAAGAAAACAAAATCAAACAAGATGCAACCCAAGACATCTATTTCACCAAAGGCAAACCAAGTGGGCAATGAGGTGAAACAATCCTAAAGCCTCCCATTTGGCTTCTCTGAAGTGGTAATAACAAGCAATTGAATAAGGCGTAGAAAAAAATCAAAACAGAAATAATTTCTCAGATAACTACAGAGAGAGATGGTGTCCAAATGAAAATCATGCATAGTGAATCTAGAGCAGAGACAGAAAAAAAAAATAAAGGAGTTTAAGAAAATTATGAATGCTCAACACAGGAAAGAATTGGAACCTATAAGGCAGATTCAAGCAGATATCCAGGAGAATAAAAATTCCATTGAAAGTATCCACAGTAGATTAAGCCAGTGTGAGGACGCAATCTCAGATATAGATGACAGGCTTATGGTTAGCAGTCTTGAAATATTTCTTAAAAATGTCAAAGGACCATGACAGATCAATCCAGCAGCTGCTAGACAAGGCAAAGAAGAATGATTTAAGGTGATTGGAGTCAATGAAGAAGCAGGAGACAAATGATATAAAAAAAACTGTTCACAGATGTTATGGCAGAAAACGTCCCTGGTACAGAAAAACAACTTGACATACAGATAAGTGAGGCATACATAATTCCAATTAGCCATGATGAAAAAAATCTGTAGCTAGGCATGTCATAATCAAGATTTCAGAAATTCAACACAAGAATAGAATCTTAAAAGTTGTTACAGAAAGGAAACAAATCATCTATACAGAAAAGCCCATCAAAATCACAACTGGATTCTCAGCACAAACTCTCAAGTCAAGGAGAGTTTGGAGTGAAATATTTCAGATTCTATAGGAAAAGAACCATCGAGCCAAATTCATGTACCTACCCAAAACCATCAAAACTGATGGAGAAATAAGGTACTTCAATGACAAAGAATATCTGAGGAAATTTAAGACCACCAAACCAGCACTCAGAAATGTTTTGAAGAGCATTGTAGAAACAGATAACAAGGATTTCAACTCCATGAATCCCAAGAGAAGGAGTCAACCAGGTAAGGCAAACACTTAAACAAAAGGGAAAAAAAAAGTAGGGGAACCAACAACAGAAAACTAACATGACAAAGATAAGTCAACATATATCACAACCATCAATGTTAATGGTCTCAATTCACCAATCAAGACACAGCCTGGAAGAATGGATCAAGAAGCAAGAGCCAACAATATTCTGCATACAAGAAACACATTTAATTCAAAAAGAAATTCATAGACTGAAAGTCAAAGGATGGAAAACAATAGCCCATGTGATAAGAACCCAGAGAAAAGCAGAAGTAGCTATTCTATTCTCAAAGTGAATTTCAAACCACAACTGATTAAGAGAGTTTAAGAAAGTCAATATATCCTTGTAAAAGAATGATCCAAGAGGAAGAGATAACAATCATAAATATATATGCAACAAATACCAGTGCACCAAACTATATGAAACAAATATCAAAGGGCATGAAATATCAAATGTTCACTAATACAATTGTATTGGGGGATGTCAATACACCACTATCACAAAAAGACAGATTAACTAGATAAAAAATCAACAATGAAATATTAGAACTGAATCAAACTTTTGAACAAATGGATTAGTGTTCCACCCTACATCCTCAGCTACACACAGGATGTTCTACAAAATAGACCACATAGTAGCTCATAGAACACACTTAAGTAAATGCAAAGGAATTGAAATTATTCCATGTATTTTATCAAATCATAGTGCAATGAAATTGGAAATCAATGACGAAAATACCACAAGAGCTTCATAAACACCTGGAAATTAAATAGCACCTTCATGAACAACCAATGAGTCACAGATGAAATTAGACAGTTTCTATAATTAAATAGTAATGAGAATACAACATGTCAGAACTTATAGGACACAACAAAAGCAGTCCTAAGAGTAAACTTTATAGAAGCCATGCCCATATCTTGAAAACAGAGCAAGCACAAATGAATAATTTAATGCTGAATCTCAAACTTCTAGAAAAAAGAAAGCAGGCTAACCTAAAAACTTGTACAAGGGAGGAAATTATAAAGATCAGAGCAGAAATTAACACATTGGAGACTAAGAAAACAGTACAAAGAACCAATGAATGAAGAATTGGTTCTTAGAAAGATTAAATTGACAAACCCTTATCAAACCTTATCCAAAAAGGAAAAAAAAAGAAAAAAATCCATGTAATTAGGAGTGAAAAGGGTGAAATCACAGCAGACTCTGCAGAAATCTGAATCATCTACACCTACTTTGAAAACATATATTCTAACAAGACAGAAAATGCAGAAGAAATGGGCAGATTCCTAGAAATGTATGAATCACCAAGGCTGAATCAAAAAGATATAAAAATTCTAAATAAACCAGTACCAATCAATGAAATTGAGGGCATAATTAAAAACCTACCAACAAAGAAAAGTCCAGGTCCTGATGAATTCACTGCTGAATTCTACAGGAAATTTAGAGAAGACCTAACATCACAACTTCTCAAACTTTTTTAATTAAATTGAAAGGGAAGCAATACTCCCAAATTCATTCCTGAAAGCAAGCATTACCCTGATACCTAAATCAGATAAGAACTCAACTAAGAAAGAGACTATAGGTCAATCTCCCTAATTAATGTAGACACAAAATTCCTCACTAAGAAACTGGTAAACAGAATGCAGCAAATCATCAAGAAGATTTTACACCATGACCAAGTGGGATTCATTCCAGGGATGCAGGGATGGATCAACATACATAAATCAATAAATGTAATACACTATATTAACACAGCCAAGGACAAAAATCATATGATTATCTCAATAGATGCAGAAAAACTTTTCACGAAGCTCATTCATGATAAAAATCCTAAAGAAAACTGGAATTGATGGTCTTTTCCTCAATCTGATAAAAGCCATCTATGACAAATCAACAGTCAACATCATACTAAATGAACAAAAACTGAAAGCTTTTACTCTAAAATCAGGAACAAGACAAGGATGTCCACTGTCTCCATTCTTATTCAACATAGTCCTGAATTTTAGCCAGAGCAATTAGACAAGAGAAATCAATAAAAGGAATAGTGATAGGAAAAGAAGAAGTTAAATTATCATTATTTGCAGATGACATGATACCTTACATAAAAGACCTCAAAAACTTCACTAAAGAACTGCTAGATTTAATAAGCAAATTCAATAGTGCAGCTAGGTACAAATTCAATACTCAAAAATCAATAGCCTTCTTGTATGCTAATAACAAACACTGAGAAATAAATTAGGGAAACAACAGCTTTCACAATAGCACCCAAAAAAGGAAATACATAAGAATCAATTCAATGATGGATGTGAAAGACCTCTACATTGAAAACTACAGTACTCTGAAAAAGGAAATTGTAAAGGATATCAGAAAATGAAAAGATATCCTTTGCTTCTCAGTAGGAAGAATGAATCTAGTGTAAATGGCCATACTTCCAAAACTGTTATACAGATTTAGTGCAATTTCAATCAAAATTGCAACAGCATATCTCAAAGAATTAGAGAAAATAATCCTAAAATTCATTTGGAACCAAAAGAGACCTTTACTATTCAGCAAAGGCAAATCTGAGCAACAAAGACAAGATGATGAGCATTACAATCTCTGACTTAAATTATACTATAAGGCTACTGTGATAAGGACAATGTGTTACTGGGAAAAAAAAAAAAAAACCAGACCTGAAAATCAGTGGAACAGATTAGAAGATACAAAAACAACTCCAGACATACTCGGCCACTTTATATTTGACAGAGGGGCCAAACAAGTCCACAGGAAGAAAGATAGCTTCTTTAATAAATGGTACTGTAAAAACTAACTCTGCTCATGCTGAAACTAAAGCTAAATATTCCATTTGACTCAGCCTATTCTATCTTCCAGATTTAACATTTCTGCTTTAATATTTAGATCTTTGATCCATTTTGATTTGTTTATTGCATGGTGATAGACAAGGGTCTAGTTTCCTCAGGCAAGAGAAAAAAATAAAAGAGATACATATAAGAAGTCAAACCATTTTTATTTGTAGATGACATAATCTTTTATTTACAAGACCAAAAAATTCAACCAAAAGAACTAATAAATTCAGCAAGGCAGCAGGACACAAAACACAAAAATCAGTGATGCTCATGTCCACCATCAATAAAACCACCAAAAGAAGTAGAAATATAATTATGATCATAATAGTGTCAAGAAAAATTAAATACTTAGGAATTAACCTAACAAAGAAAGTGAAAGACTTCTACAAGGAGAACTAAAGCACTCTGAAAAAGGAAATTGAAGAGAACATCAGAAAATGACAATAGGGTTTCATTTTGTAGTTACCGTGGGGCTTACATAAAATATCTTAACATCGATTTGCAGACTGCAGGGGAGTAGAACAAGAAGCCAAGCCCTCACTGTGAGTCAGCACCATACACAGGATGCTACAGGGAGGACCAGACACCAGTCCCTTAAGGTACTCAGGCTGGGAGACAAGAAGAGCCAAGGGTTCCCCCACCCCCCATAAGTGACCTGCTGATCTGGAGAAACACAGGCTGAGGTGATAGCTATTGAGGTAAAATACAAGTTAATGTTTGTAGTGTTTAGTGTTTGACTGACTTTGCAGGCCTAAAGTTGATAATCTGATCATCTATTCAGAGGATAGCAATACACAATTTAGTATCTGTGGGGGATCTCCTTCTGAAGGTGGTAGCCATTATTAATTCCCTATTATCTTGTTTTGAAGTCCTGTATCATTTTCACTGTTTTGTTTGGTTGAGTTTCATTCTGTTTTGTCTTGTTTGATTTTGTTGTACCCAATGGCATGAGCAGCTATTTCAAAGATGACAAGATATATTATGATAGCCATTTTGGATTTACTATTGTCTTGTTGTGACATTATTACATTCTTTTTTTATTAGTTCTGTTCTGTTTTGTTTGATTTTTACTAAGTTAAAGTCATGGGTAGCTATTTTGAAAACAACAAGAGACATTATGTAACCATTCTTGACTTCCTATTATCTCGTTTTGAAGTCCTGTATCACCTACCCTGTTTTGTTTTGATTGGCTTTATTCTGTTTTATTTTGCTTGGTTTTATTCTCTTTAAAATAAAAATTACTAAAAACATCTTAACATTGTAACTGTCTATTTTGAGCTAGTAACAATGTAACATTGATCACAAACACACATTTTACACTTATATTCACCCCCATACTGTATGTTTCTGATATCACTAATTACGTTTTTATATTTTCTATTCATTAACAAGTTATTGTTGCTACAGTTGCTTTTAATACTTTTTATCTTACAATATTTCTCCTGGCGATCTACATACCTCTATTGCACTATGGGAGTATTCTGAACTTGACTATAATTTCCTTTTTACATTAGCTTTTGTGTATTTATGTCTTCATGTAATTAATTCCTGGCCTTTCTTTGCAGATTAAAGCACTCCCTTGAGCCCTTCTTTCAAGGCAGTTCTAGAGGTAATGAATTCTTTCAGCTCTGTGTGTCTTGGAATGTCTTCATCTCTTCTTCATTTCTGAAGCACAGCTTTTGCAGTTCAGATCCTCTTCCTTAGAACTTGTTTATTTCAGTGCCTTGAATGTATCTGCTCATGTTTTCTAGGCCTGAAAAAGTTCTGTTGAGAAATCAAACTTCTCACGGATGTTTCCTTGTATGGTAGGAATGTGTTTTTCCTCCTTGTTTACAAAATGATCTCTTTTGATTGGACTTTTGTCAAGTTTGTCATGTGCTTTGATGAAGTCTTTTTAAGATCGAACCTGAGGAGATCTTTGGATTTTATACACATGGATGTCAGATTTAGAATTTTCAGCTATTATTTCTTTGAAATTACTTTCTAGATTCTCTCTCTCTCCCTCCTTCCCTCCCTCCCTCCTTTTTTTGTTGTTTGGTTGATTAGTTTTTTGGTTTCTTTGAGGCAAAGTCTAACAAGCTAGTTGAGGCTGGTCTTGAATTCACTCTGTAATTCAGGCTGACCTAACTCATGGCAATCCTTTTGCATCAGCCTCTTGAGTACTAGGATTATAGGTGTACACTACCACCCCTGGTTCTCTTCTAAAATATCCATAAAGGCAAAAGTCAGCTCTTTTGGTACTGTCCCTTGAGTCCCAAATACTTTCTTTACTCTTTTCTATTCTTTTTTGTCTGTTTCTTTTCTCTTAGTTATTTTCTTGTTGCTGGGACAAAATACCCAACACTCACAAGTTAGAGGAGGAAAAGTTTATTTAGCTCACAGTTTGTAGAGGTTTCAACCCATAGTGTGCAGGCTCCAAGGCAGGGCAGCATGGCAGAGAGTAGCAGTTCATGACAGGGCAGACAGGAAGAAAGAAGACTACTTTCTTCTTTCCTTTTTAATCCACCTAGTGCACAAGCCTATTAGTTGGTGCCACCCACACCCAGAGTGGGTCTTCCCTCTTCAGGACATCAATGATCGATACCCAGAACGATGCTAAACCTATCAGTGGACTAATCCAGTATTTCACACACATGACCCAGTGTCACACACTCATGATCTATTATCATACACCCATTATGCAGTATCTCACACACCTATGACCCAGTATCACATACCCATAACCCATATTCACACACCCAAGATTCAGTCACTCCCCAGAGACCCACCTATAGTGCATGACTCTTTAGGGGAACATCTAGAGTTAAGTCATAACTTTCTCTGACTAGGTGTTATTGAATCACCTTGTCTTCCAGTTGGCATAATTTTTGCTTCTGCATAATTATGCCTGATGCTGACACTCTATATTTCATTTTTCATCCATTATATTTTGTAGCTTCAGAATTTCTGGTTGGTTTTCTTTTCTATCTCTTTTGCAGATATATTGTTTCTCTGAGTTGGACAGCAGTATTATTGCAATTTACTGAGTTCCTTTAGTTTGAGTTCTTTGTCAGCCAACTCACAGATCTCTACTGTTTTTTTAATCTGTTACTGGAATATTGTGTTCTTTCGACGGTATCTTGCCTCAGTTTTTAGTGTTTGTTGTCTTGAGTTAGTGTGTTTATTTAGGGGAGCTCTCCTCTAAATAAACACACTAAAGTCTGAAAGAGCCCTCCTCTTTCAGACTTCCTGGACTGGCTTTGGAAGGCAGAGACCTTTACCTCTGCATGGATGTGAGGGGTGGAGACTCTGCTCTGGGAGAGCAGTCCTGTGCCTTCTCTATGTGGCTTCTCCAGCTGATATCAGTGTTGGTGGAGATGGCAGGCTAGCAACAAATGCTTTTGGCATCCTGGTGTTCCTGAGGGTGCTTGGGGCATTATTAGTGAAGACTTCTGGGTCCATCAATGCTTTATCCTCCCACAAGAAAATGATGGTCAAGGGACTCTCTCTCACCATCAGGTGTGGGCTGTGCAAGTTCACCATGGGTGTGGTGCCCAGCCTGATATCAGGTACCTGTGTGATGGAAACAGCACTAGGCTACAAAGTGTGTGCATCATGGCCATACTGCGGTTCTGAGGTCCAGAGCAGTCAGGTACTGCTCTTCAGGCCGCAAGTCACCTACTGCAGCACTGATCATGATGTGCAGGGCCAGGTGCAGGTGACAGATCTGAGATTCAAACCCCAGGGTGGCTTTCAAAGCTTCTGCTCCAGCACTGCCATGACTCAGTAACTGTGAAAACATTCTGAAATCTAAATTCTTATTTGTTCTCAGTTGAGAAGAAGAGATTTACTCATAAAAAAGCTTATAGCTCAGCATAACACTATTTGCAATTACACCTACAGATTTCTACCTGTCTATTGTATATTACAGTAGAGTTTGAATGCCATCTATGAGTGAATACTTATTTATTTTTATCAGCCAGTAGCTTTAAAGACAGTTTTCACTTTCTAATCAACATAGCCTTAAGGAAAAAAACAGAAAGAAAACCTACTTTATAATTACTGAACTCTAAATTCAGTTATAATTTGCATTTTCATTCTCATAATGCCAATGCAAAATTCACCTCCGGTTGTAGTCTTGGGAGACGAGATGGGAAATGGTAATGCAGAACTTTCCCTGGGACCTTGTTTGTAGCAAGATTTGTATCAAAAAGAAATACTAGAAAGTGGAGGGTCAAGTTTGCCTGAAGATATATATATATTCTTATGATTTGCACATGAATAAAAAAGAAAAATTTACTCAATATGTAAAAACTGAATTTAAAAAGAATTTGATTTATGTGAGGGAACAGAATACTATATAAAAAGCCACTGATCTCAGGATTGGCTGTCAAAGGGCACATTGCTTCTGTTAGGCAAAAGGAATAAATAATAACTGTTTGAGGTGATGGTTATGTTATGTAACTTGGTTCACTTACTCTAGCATCCATGTATCATGTCATCACTTTGAACCCCAGAAATACATATTATATAACTCATCAATCTCTTTTACAATAAATGTTAAGAAAAGGAAAGTAGTGCAGTCTGATCTTGAATTTTCACCTACTCATCAGGTGAGATAATCTCTTAATGCCCAGAGCATGAGCTCTCATAGCCATGAAAGGGTGCAATGTGCAGAGTGGAAATAGCCATGATTCAGGGTTGGGGTGTGGTCAGTGGTAGAGCACATGCTTAACACATGTGACACCCTGGGTGCAATGCAAACACACACACACACACACACACGCCAGAAATGTCTGTGATTCAATCACTGATAAAAAGATCACTAACATCCACGTACCCTCGCATTTGGGTTAATCTCTTTGTAACAAGATGTTGCAGGGCCTTACATTTGTCCCTGTGCTGTTCAAAGATTTCATCCGCCATTTGGATGCAGACACAGTCTGATAATCAAATTTTCAGGTGAAATAAAGTCTGGAAGTAAAGTGTATATGAGGATATCACAGAATCTAAGTCAAAATGTTGACAGGTTGGAAAAATAAGGAGAATGAAGTAATACAGAATATATTCTAGAAATAAACATCTGTCATTAGGAGCAGATCCCAGTGACTGAAGTGCATTTTGGGTTATGTACAATAGTGTTGGCAAAAGGCAACATGTGGCTATGGCAACTTATTTGGTAGTATTTACACATCTGTAGTACAAATCTTTCTAATGTATTCAACTTTCTATTCTTGTCTGCTACCTCGCAGGAGCTCAAAATAAAATTCAAATCTAGAGAAGGAAACTCAGGTAGCTTCCTTTCCTGCATCATCATCCAGGCCTCTGATTATTTTTAAAACATAAAGTTGCCTAATTAGGAAGATTCGTAGCACTACCAGTTTACAGCCATGAATCAATATTGCACCTTCTGCACAACTCCTAAGTAGCTTACCTTCTATGTGAGTATTCCTTTAATTCTAAAATGTGTATACTCAGACTGCATCTTTGAACTTGAGATTTGTGCAGCCAACAAACACCATATTAGCATCTTCGGTTGAATATCTCTTTAACCTGAATGGCTTCTAGATCTGAAAATCAAATGTTTAAAATTAAATTCCTAGTCATGCATGTGCATACACACACAGAGTGTAGTTCACTGATGTTTTTCTACATGGTACACCTATCTACTTAATGCCTATTACAATAAATCATAGAATCTTCAAAGATCATCATGGAATAATCTGAGATTGTATCTAAATTATGTGTTAATAACTTAGATCTATAATGTTCTACTTCATTCCTGATCAGCAGTAGCTATGGTATTGTTGTGAGATAAGAATAGAAAAAAGGAAGAGTGAGAACCCCTTCAGATTTCCTCTATGATTTCCTACTTTTAAAAAAGGATTCTTTAGACTCCATGAGCACAAAATATCATTAATCACAAGGCTCACTCTGAGCAGCACTTCACGGTGTATTTTTGTTCTTAATCCAACAGAAGTCAACACTCAGCTATAGAAAGAAGACAAAGTGAGCCTACCACTAAACAGTATGTTTGCAATCTCTCGCTGTGATTTCAAAGAGGTTTCTTTAGAAACAGTTTTCTATCCCACTAGTTTTTAATAGAAGAGGGAAAATTGGTTTACAATGTGAACTTTTAAACTTTCCTATATTTTCATACCAATTGCTTGCCCCACACTTGAACTCAACAGTTTCCTATATATTCAAGGTGTTTTTGTACTTGTGATTCCTAGCAAGAATCAAAGCCATTTAACTGAATGAGACTATGCTGTCACATGGGCCCAGAGAAAATGACCAGGCATGTAAGTGATTGCAATGCACAGGCTTTATAATGTATTTTTCAATTTTTGAGCTTTTTGAACTAAACTA